>CAEFZY010038227.1:0-156465 GCA_903066815.1 Brachyrhaphis roseni
CGCCCTCTTGCGGTTTAGTGTGAAAATAACATGTGATATGATATAATGATGTGTAAATTTCCACACATAAGTCGCTCCGGAGTATAAGTCGCACCCCCGGCCAAACTATGAAAAAACCTGCGACTTATAGTCCGGAAAATACGGTAAATGGCAATCACTAGACATCTGAAAACTCATTACTTGAACTTTTATGAAAAAAAATCAGACTTTTTTTTTTCTAAGTGCATCACTGTTGCTATTAGTTAAATAATCAATCACACTTATCAACAAAGTCTCTGTAAACCATTGCTTAGGGTTCAATACATTCTATGCCTGTCTATTATCTTTGACTTACACTGCCACGACCTGACTCTCTGTGCATTTCAAAGCAAATATAAGTGCAGAACTTGGTGGAGGGACAGAAGAGAGGGTCTGAAGCTCACGTACACATTTTTGTTTGTTAGCTTCTTGGTCAACATTAATACTGAATAACCATGAATTATGAATATTTGTACAACAGATAAAAAAGAAGATAATGTTGACTTGCAATAATTACATAAGCAAACCTATTTTCTGCAAAGTCCAGTCAATTTTTGAATAAAATCAACCTGCTAATTATTTGGTCTCTTTAAAATGGTTTGATTACACCCCATGCTCAGAATTCTATGAGGTTCATTTCAGCTTGATAACAAAAATAACATTTGTCACCATCTGTCATTGTGGAAGCTGTGGAAGCATTTGAAGTTGCATCTCAAGTACAGCTTCCTTGTGACAAGCCCTTAATTTAGGGCAATAGAGCAAAAAATGACAAAGATAAACTGGATTTCTTTTATAACATTTGTTTGCAGATGAATGCAGGAAAAATGCCAAGTTAGTCTTTATCACATACATGGATTCACGTATTGAAGCACACTAGAGCTGCACAGGAACAACATCCACACATAAAATGCATACTTCTATCTCCCGCTGGTCCACGTCCTGCTCTGCCTGATGTGTATATTTTGTCCTGCTTCGCTTATGTGAAGACAGAACAGGAAGAGATAAAGGCAGCCCTGTTGGCTTGTTTACAGCTAACAGTGCTGCAGAGAATGGCAGGACAAGATGAAGGGGAAGAGGCCTAATGGCTGGAGTTGAGCTGCCGGACCCCTCTCGCAATGAAAAATCACCTCAGGGTCAAGAAATTGAACAAGACGTGCCGAAACCTTAAAACATGCCTGAGAAAGCAAGAGACACACAGTGGGGATTGAAAAAAGGTCATAAATTTAAGATGGAGAAACCAGGAGAGTGATACACTAACAACATGATTTATTTTCCTTCCAACGCTAAATTATCCTGTTGTAAAACCATGTAAATAAAACAAAACAAAATTTAGCTGAAGGACAACATAGGAGTTAGAGGACCATAGTTGCTTTATGCTTTGCCAGCCACTGTCAGTGATATCTAAACAGTTAAATCTCTGAGGACTTGCAACAACTCACTATAACAAGAAGAGACAGCAATATGCAGACGTGCAAATCGGAATATTTAAATAACTTTAGAGAGAACAGACTTGCAACTAGGTTACAGGCAAGTAAAATTGAGCCTTTTTTAACCTTGACTTGGTGTTCCAATTTCAAAGCCAAAACCGAGGTAATCAGCCTGTTAGTGAGTGCATTTACTCTGATGGGCTAATTTTACATGCTATTACAGCACAAAGATTCATGTGACACATGAGCATTAAATTAATCTGAACAACACATGTAACAGTCATTATTGTAATTAGATGATATGGAACGTTTTGATTGTTCTGAGTCCGTTCTTTTTCAAAATCTTTTTGGTTCTTCAAGTTCAGTCAACAAAGCTATTTTAAAAATGTACCCTGGGCATGAATAAATGATTCCAGAAGTTACTCAGTATGTTGGCATAACCTTGACCAAACACTGATATGTTATGAATTAAAGTGAGGTTGAGCTCTAATAAAAGGTAACAGCAATTTGTTAGAATAATGACCTTCTCTTTGAACTAAAACCAGAAACCAGAAAAATGACTAAAGACAATGTTTTATTATGTTTCCTCAGTCATAGAAAAGCAGACTCAATTTTAATAAACATCCCACTATTTAATATCTATTTTGCACTTCAGTGAGAAATTTTATAGCATATGAATAACTTAGCACCAAAGTTGTTTTAAAAATGTTGCCCTTAGGAAAGAACTCCTTGGTAACATCCATGCCATGCGTAAGCTCCTTGCACACAGAGCTCAGTTCGTGCTGCAATCACAGGGGAATCAGAATCCAGAAACGGAATCACAACAGCTGATTGCTGAGACTCAGGGAAGATCTGAGGTCGCAGATTACAGTTTAAACTTCAAATCTATCTGTGATACTGCCTAACAGAAGCTTAGGCGCATTCTTTAGCGATGTCAAAGGGTTAGAATGAGGTGAAGAAAAAAAAAGACATGCAACATTTTATGGGGTTTATACAGTAATTTCGTAGTAGTGGCATTGCAAATAAAAAAAAAAAACAAAGAACGTCTTGCCCAAGACCATCAAGCTGCACTGTAATCTGTAAAAGAGACACAGATTTCAAATATTGTGTACGTGATTCCTTCCAGCTCCACTTGCTAAGATCTTCTCACAGAGAAGTCAGTAATTAAATGCAGTGCAAAAGTAGTACGAATATGAACAGACAACACCCCTCACATGGGTCCTCTCATGCTAAAACTGCTGGCAGTGGTACAACCCCCCCCCCCGATATTTATGGAGGATCTTTTTAACTTGTCTCATCTTACACACACAGTTGAAACGCCATACTCGCATACACAGAACGAAAAGACATAAAACTGTATTTTTCACCGTCTCATTAAATAACAAGATAAAGAAAAGAGGGACTTGTGTTTAGACTTCTTCAAAGTAAGAAGTTTATAGCCAGATTGCCATCCCTTTAAACAATTTTGTGAAGCTCAAGTGATGATGCCACAACTTTATAAGTCTCTGTCTGATAAACTAAAATCCAATCTCTGAGTTAGATGGAAGCACAGCTGTGGAAGCATTTGAAGTTGCATCTCAAGTACAGCTTCCTTGCGACACATCAGACTTGTGTGTGAGAATTTTGGAGCTCCACAAGTCTGATTCATCTTTTTAACATTTTTAAAATGCGACAAAGGCACCACGTTTATCTGCTCAAACAGTTATACTCAAATGTAAATGCCATGGGAACTTTTAGGTGTCAAACTATAAAGGAAAGAAGTGAGTTCCATGTCCCAAAGATGATTATGCTTTGGTAAAAATGTGCATTTCAACACCAGAACTAACATAAATGACTCTCTAAAAATGCAAGCTATTGAAAGTATTACTTTCCTCAGAGTTCTGTGTCAACATGGGCTGAAAGGCCACTCAGAAAAGAAGAAATAATTATTCAAAAAGCAACATAAAAAGTCAGGATATTGTCTCCAAATGGAAAGAGGGTCATGAGTCACATCCTGATAAAACTCAAAATTAGCCAAAAATAATTATCAAAATGTGGTTCTTCCAGATGGACAATGATCCTAAAGGCAGATCTAAATAAGCTACAGAGTGGCTTACAGGCAACAGTCAAATTTGTGGTGTGAACTGTAAGCACCATAAAGGCGACATGTAAACTGAACTCTGCCAGACCAGTTCTGCCAGTAAGATAGGGTCAGAATTTCAAATTATTATGAGTTTGTGGAAAAGCACAAAAACACAATAGTTTACCAGTTTAGAAATTCTATGAAATAAGGAAATGCATTTAAACTTATGAATTTGAAGTGAGTTACAATAAAAAACATCATAAAAATTACCTATTTAATAATAATCTGCCATTTAGCAAATGAAAATGATCTGGGCAGTGGTAACTGATGTAAAAGTGAAGCCTGTAGCATGAAAAAATATGTTTATTTTCATACACTGTGTGTAAATATCTGGTTTTACTTGTTGGGATGGAGCATCTTTGCTCCAAATATCAATCTGAAAATACATTAGAAAGAATAGTTAAAAATGTGAAACCAAAACATCTGCAGGAAGAGAAACATGTTTTTTAAACAGCTTGATCCACAGTTCTTACACAAACAAATATCTGTGCTTACTGAGATCATTAGAAGTTAGAGAATCTTGTGTGATCCTGTCAGACTGGAATTTTTTTGTACATCTGTTTGTACTTTACATACAGGAAACTTTCCTTCACGTTCATGGATGCAAATGTCCAGGAAACATTTAAATAGCTTTACATAAGGATTTTCAGCACACAGCAAGTTTATATTTGCATCGAGCAAATCAGCATACATGATGGTTTCAGCACGAAGTCAGTGTATGACAGGTGAAGAGAGCCATCAGACTAAATCCAGTTGTTGAATCCACACAGATCACATCTTCATAGATTAGCATATACTTAACTTTTTTTAAAAAAATGTTTAGTGTACTTTTTTATTCGATTTGTTGCTTCTGTTGCATGTTTATTTTGTAACTGCACAGCATCCTAGTGTCCTGAAAGGTGTTTTTAAATAAAAATGTGTTAGTTCTTTGTGTTAAAAATATTTCTTCTGTTAACTTGAAAGCCAAACAATATAAAACCTACAAAGTTATCTCAGCTGTATCAGAGGGGAAAATGTGTACTGCTTAAAGTGTTTCCATTTCCTGGTTTTGTGCTAAACAAACCAAAAAGTTAGAAAGACCGCCAAATGCTGCAGTGTTTCTAATTTGAGGACATTTCCCCTCAGCGCTGCTTCAATAAGAAATAAATCTAAAAATCTTCTATATTTGTTGTTGCAAAACAAATACTGCCTGCATGCTTCCTTCTTATTGCCCTTTAAGATCCTGACAGGCTGCAGAGTCTATGTTGTAGGCAGCCATGTACTCAGATCCTTCAGCTGACTCACACACATAAATTTGTGAGGTTTTATTTGTTGCAGCAACACCTCAGAAGAAGGATTTCAGCAGAATGTGGGACTTCCTGTTTACGACACACTTTTCCTGCTTTGGGTGAACTCCAGAGAGTTTGTCCTCATTAATGGCTTCAGAATAAAATCACTTCTTTTTCCATTTTACTTTTTTGTGTGTTAAGTGGCACATTTAGGTCATTTGATTGTGTTGACTGAGATTTGCTTTCTTTGGCACAAAAAATAAAATTGCATTTCCAGCTAAAATGCTTATGAGCTTTGGGAGTCTAACTGGAAAAAGATTGCTTTTACCCCTTCTTATAAATATGCAAACAGGTACAAAATACAAATGTTCAAGCAAACAGTTAATATGTTATTTACTCTACTTTCTACAGGACCTGGTTTGACTGCTTCAGAAGGAGTTGGATTTATATTCCAGCTTGTCTCCACCTATCCATCAACACCAGCAGGTCACTTGTCACTCAATCTTGCCACCTAGTGGAGTTACAAAGGCTCAGCTCTGATCCGGCAAAGAGAAACCAGCCAACTACCCCCCTCATCTGGGGAGTTGCATTCCCTGCAACATCTTCCAATCATCATATTCAACCTTTTACCTACTGGGAAGGATGTAACACAAAACAGCTGAAAATGAAAATAATGAAAAGCATGATTTCGAGTTTTCTGCGTGTGTTGCAGAACACAAAGTGACCTATCCGGGAGATATTCTCACAACGAGAGGTTTCATGCAAGAATTGGTTCACTCAAAGCAAGCGAAAGGCCTAATTCACCAGGAAATAAATAATAATAAAAAAGACTCCGACAAATATAAAAAAAAAAAAATGGCATCATCAGTAAATCAAACATCCATACCACCACTACCAATTAATGGTAAGAGAAAAGTTTGTTGTCCATTCCTAAAAAACAAAAAAAACATTTTTTTTTTTTTTTTTTTTACATTATATAAGATAATATATCCATCATATATACACAGGAATCAGAAGGTTACACACACAAGTTAAACCAAACCAATCTTCTCTCTTTTTAGGTAAATTAGAATTACCAAAATTATTTATATCTGCCAAAATGCTCCACAGTTATATTCTTGATATCTTGGCAGACTTGTTTTTTACTTTCCCATTCCCAATGTGTCAAACAAGAATGCAGTGTGCTTAAAGCGTGGCCTTAAGACACAAGCAGCTGTGTCTCCACTGAGCTCAAATGGGTCAGTTAACCTTTCAGAAGTTTCCAAAGTCATGACATTATAATCGGAGCATTTCCCATTGTTTAAACATATATCAATAATTCTGGTAGTAAACCTCTGATTTTTAAGACATTAACAAATAAATCTCTGACATATTCGTGGTCCTGTTATTGATCATTTCTAGCACATGATTTAAACAATCTTTAATGATAAAATTGATTTTCTTATGGAGCCATGCTTTGTTGTACTGGTTTAAAAGTGGAAAGCTTAATGTTTTTGTTTTGCTTGTTTTCTTGTAATCTTTGTGCTGTCATCCAGTTATTGTTTCATGAATTTACTTGTACTTTTTTGCCTGTTCGGCAAGCCAACTCTGACCTGCACAAAGTACATAAAGTAGATAATCAACTGAAGCATAATACTTCTCTCAAGTCCTGGGTCAGATTTTTTGCTGGATTTGTTCACAACTCTTCTTTCAGTTAGCTGATCAGCAGTAAACAGAATCAGCTGGGGGAGGGCCAGAGCTGTCTTATTTTATGCCATATACAATAGAAAATTTCAAATATATATATATTTTTTACCATTGTTTGGATAAACAACAATTGAAGCCCATGACTGCTTTCTACTGTTACACGTTTTCCAAAGCACATCAACATTGCAAAGTATGTGATTTTCTGTGATGCTTTCTTACAGGCACCACGGCAACCCGCATACCAAAATACTCCAGTCACAACTGGGAGTTTTTGGTTGGCGTTCTGGCCACAGCCATCTCCGTCTCCCTTATCCTCGCCCTTCTCGCCAAATGTCAGGTGGTCCGACGTTACCTGGCCAGCTACAGGCACACACGCCTGAGGGAGCCCGATACTGTTAGCCATTCTGACTCTTCAGGTTGGTTTTTAAAGTCAAACCTAAAGAAAACTGCTGAACGTTTGGACAGCAAACCTGTTTGAAGACTGGCATGATAATGTAGAAGGGAAAAATGCAAGCCTTTTACAACATCTTGTAAAATGCATAAATCTACAATCATCAGAACGTGACATTTGACCTTTGACACTATATCACATCTCCCGTCTTGCCTTTTCATCCTTCACATTTCCAAAAGAGCAAGTGAGCTTAAAAACATTACCAGCACATCACCATGATAAATCAATGATAAATTCCAGAATTTTAATCAAAATGTGAAACTCATTAGAAACAAATTCTTTCTATATATATATTTTAAGATTATGGCTTGCAGCTAAAAAGACATTTTGTTTTTCAAAAAATACAAATATTACATAAAATCAAAACACAAAATATTTTCAATAAAGAAACGTGGGACTATGTAGTTACAAAGAAGCAGTTACAAATAAAAGATTTGACTGTACCTCTAACTTTGCTTATAAAGCCATGTGGAATTTAAAACAATTATTTTCTTGGATGTTTCCATTTCTTGCAAAAAGATGAACTTACCAAAACAAAAAATTAGAGCAAAAATATCACTCTTTCTATAAACACCACTTATCAGTTAAAATGTGTGCCTTTCTTTTTATTTGAGAGACTGATGATCCTGTCAGTCAGCATGACTTCCTGAACCTTCTGTTTGTAATGAACTGACGCTTGTTTTATTCCTGGCTGCAGGCATGGATGTCGAGTTTGATATGCGCAGGGGACGAATGGACCCTCACTGCCTCCCCCCGGTGAGCGAGGAGGATGACGACGGCTTTATTGAAGACAACTACATCCCGGCCAGTGAGAGAGCCCGGGCTGAGAGAGCAGCCGAGGACATGGAGGAAGACACAGAAGAAGATGTGATTGAATTCAGCATCACTTAGAGTCTCTGGACGCATGTGGTTCGTTGGTTGAGCCAGAAACCTCCCAGACACCATTTCTACTCCATTGTTTGTCTTGTCAGTCGGTGTGAATGTTTTTCAAAGTGGATACACACTGCGTTTAATTGCATTATATTGAAATTAATTATTACACATGCCTTCTAGTTTGGAAGGCCTGAATATGGGCTCTGAAGGACCATTAAATTCATATTGCTGACAGTTTCAAAATGTTTTAAAGAGCATGCAATCATGTAAAAGTCAAAATCAGCAAGAGAGAAGCACTGGCTATCTTAAAACATTGCAAGAAGCAAACATTTAATCCCCTGAAGAATTTATTTTAATTTCCAACATATATCCAAGAATATTTAGCTACATAAGACATTTTTGGAACATGGCTGCATTCCATTTGTACTCGCAAGTCAGAATTTCCAAAAACCACTGGAGCGACCAAGACATTCTGAATTATTTAAATGTTAAAGGTTTCTAACTAACAGTGATCTCAAAATCCATTATGGCTTTGTTGAACTTATAAAAGCACAGCTAGTAGTAGTAGTAGTTTAAAATTTTTACAAAGCAATTTATTGCTTTCACAAGCAGCAAAACAAGAAAGTATTTTAATAATGACAGCAGTGGGATTATTTTAAGTGTTGTGATTTTTGCACAATGAAACTTTGAATCTTTGTTTTTATGGTACAGAAGTGGCAGTTTTTGACACGTCAGGAGCTCAGTGCCGAACATATCAACATTTTTAAGGTTTTAAATTGTTTTGAGAGGTTTAGTGTGGGACTGAATGTGTTTTTGGTTGCATTTAGGGTGCCAAACTAAAGGGACTTAAAAAGGGTGTCAAGAAGGGTTATATTTTAAAAATGGATCACAGTAAACTAACGATGCATTTCATGTCACTCATCTGTTTCTGAAATCCTACAGCTTCTTAAACTGTTATCCAGCTGTATGAATATTATTTTCTATTGCACTTTTCCTTCTGCTTTAATTTCCACTTTGCTTGAAAACTGTCAGGTCAACAGACAGTTCATAATGCGACCATAGCCTAAAACAGCTTTTTTAACAGACACATTTTGTAAGAAAATAAACATTGTCTTCTGATAGTTTTGTCTGTTTTTTTTTTTTTTTTTGAATAGCTGAAATAAATTTTAAGGGTTCAAATTTTTTTTAAATCCACCTGTAAGTTTATTAGAAAAAATACTTACTGCATGTGTTGTGTGCCAACAGTTCAGTTAATGCTTCTAAAAACTGCATCATAAATTCAAATATAGTTTCATGCTTTCAGTACCAGAACTAAGAAAATATTTATTATTCTCCTTAAAGCTTCTTACAAAAGTTAATTTCCTAAAACCTAAAAGTATCTATGTGATTGTAATCTTGTCACTTTTGCGAACAGATATAGTTGATTTTAAAACTGAAGGAATAACTTTAGGACTTTTCGCTTCGACGAGCACCAACTCGAGTCACTCACATCCTTGTCCTTTAAACTCCGCGACATAATATGACATAAACAACAGTAATTAAACTCGGCACTGCGCGCTGGGTCGAGCCCTGAAGCGTTTCTGTGAGGCCATACAGCTGATGAGAGCAGCCTGACAGGTCTGCGTGGAGCTGTCAGGCGAGGCTGCATCCGGAAGAGCGGCACGTCAAGTTCATACCAAAACCGGAAGCAGAGCTATTTTGCCTTCAAAACAAAAGCACTGAATTTCACACTGTCAGCTCATTGGCGGGAAAAATACAGGGAAATAGACAAGTTTACCACTTAATAATAATAATAATAATAATGATGCCCAAAGTATTGCATGCTTTAACTTCAAATTTGTGCAAACTAGTTTATAATGTAGGCCTAAACAGATGTTATGGCAACCCATAAAAGCATTAAAAATGTGAAGTGTATATGATTACTTATAGATATTTCCAGAGAAACGTCAAATTATGACTTTTGAAGATATTTCAATTGTCTTAAAATGTATTCTTACAGATAAAGGAAGCTTCAAGTGAACTATATTATTGGCCTTGCCTGAATCATTTTAGATATTTCTTTTTCAGTCTTTGGGTATTATTATTAAGCCTTATTTAATATTTCACTTTTTTTCCCAGAGTAATTTCTCAAGGACACACATTTTATTAACTGTTTATCATAAGTTCTACATCTTTACATCTCTGTTGGATCTGAGGTGTCTTGTCTTGTCAGTCACTTTAAAATCCACAACCTCTTCAGCCTTTTATTTACCAAGATCCAAGCCTTGTTAAGAGTGTAAAACGGCTCCTTTGCGCTAATAAAGCAACACTAAGCGCTAAGCCAAGCAAACAAAACTGCAACATTGTGCTGAGGTTAAAATTAATAACATTTGAGGATGGAAATAGATTGGTTGAGTTCATGTTGCGGCCGGAAATTGTACTTCCGTAAACGCAGTGAGTTTGACGCTCCGGAAAAGCGGCGCTGCAGCGAAACGCTTCGACTGAACAGAGCGCAGCTCAGAGGAGGGAGGAGGAGAATGATGGGAGCGACTTTTTCTTCCATTTATATGACCCATATCCTACAGTAGACCTAGAAATCATCCTGCCTCATTCTTGTCTTCGAGGTTTGTTTTTTTTCTCCGTCAAAATGTCCGCCTCGGCGATATTCATCCTCGACCTGAAGGGAAAGGTGAGTTTTGGGCGACTTGTTGGTGGGGAAGTTGACATTAACAGCGCGGCACCTGCGATACGAGGACTGTTTAAACTAAAGGAAGCGCCTCTGCTGAAGTATATATTTTTACTTCACCGTGCTTGTTTCTACCGCATTTAGAAAATTCCCGGCATAGTTGTGTTTCAAGAGAGTAAGTTAGTGAATTAAGGCTAAATGGGCTGGTACACTGACATAAAACAAGACAGGAAGAGAAAGCCAACTCGCCAAACTCGTTTATCGATGCTGAGTTTATACAGAGGGCTTGTTCTTGTGCAGCGATGCAGCCCTTATTATATGTGATGTGTCCTATTTCAAAGTTTGGAACTTATCTCTTAGAGCTACTGTTTCTTTTACTTGCAATTGATCCCTTTGAAAAGTGTTTCAACGTGCATGAAAATATATATTTTAGGTTTTTACACATAATTTAGTCATTAGAAAATATCTTTCCACTGAATCAAGGATTTAATCTGTCTCGTTTTCTTTTGTATTGCTTTCCTTGTCTCTAAAAGTCCTATTTACTTGCCTAATTTTTGTTTCCATTGATCTTTTGCGCATGTTTTCTTGTTTGATAGTTAACAAGAACTTCCAAACATTTGTAAAATGTGTTTTGCTTATTTTTGCAGCAGATAGGCTGAGGGTGTGCATAGTGCACTGAACTCCTCCCTACTCTGGTTTGATCAGTACGTTTGCAAAATTAATAAAATTTGATGTCTCAGGTTGCTTACACAAACTTAACCCTGGACTCACTTAATTTTGACTCTCAAGATGCTAATGAGATTTAACACAACTTGGGAGCCACTGTCTTGAAACGTTTAGATCCGTCCGTGTTCCAACACACTTCAATCACATGAATGACTGAAATAGCCTCTGGAGAAATTAGCCCATTAGATTCAGGTCAGTTGGAGCAGGGTTCCATGTAAAAGTTGCTACAGTGACTTATGCAGGATTTGGTGATCACTGATCTAAACAAAGTTTGCACAATTTAAGCAGAAAACTGATCAGTTAGCATCACCTCTACGCTATTTATCCTAGATTTCTACTTGTACTCTGTACTTTAGTAAGCAGTAAGGACATAGAGGAAAGTAATGTGCTCATTTTTCGGAATGAATAATTTCTTATTTATGGTCCATTGTTTGGCTATTCTTTCTTTAATCGGTAGACTACATGGTAATTAGGTCTAATTCACGTCTATGGACTGACAGGAACAATTAAAAAGAGTCAAAGGTTAGTGCCAAACACTCAACAAGTCAAATCATGAGCTGAACACCCTCTCCCAAAAGAAAAAAAAAAAGCTAGCGTCAAAGAAACTCAGTGAGGAGAGAATTTCGGTTTGCAGTGTGGATATTTAACCTCTGTGATAAGGACACCAAAACTTCCTGGATTTCCTGTGAGAACTCTTTTTTTCTCTTTTTGATTGTGTCCTTATAAAGCTTATAAACTTTTCTAAAACCTTTATAGACGACCTCATACCATAAATCTCTGCGTGTAGGGTGGTTGTTCAAGCTGTGGTAAAAGCAGGAGGAATAGGAGCACGTGATTGACTGAGGTCCATATGGACATAAAGAGGTGTGTCAAGTCCTAAAGTGTTATATTGATTTTTGTCTGTTGCTGTTTATTTTGTTAGAATATATTTTTTCATATTAAATGTGTTTGGGATTTTTTTTGTCAGCTCATATTTTTTCAGTTTCCATTAAAATGCCAAGTTTTGTTCATTTTAATGCTCTGAAACCTCTTACTTACTTTTAGTGTAATCTACATCGTATTTAGTCTAAGCTATGTATTGGTTTTTAATTGTTTTAACTTCTATGCATATTGTAGCCCTGCATTTCAAATTTCCTTTTAATTAGAATTAACTTGCAAGAAAATGTTTAAGAATAGGAACAAAATTGTCTTCAGCATGCACTGCAAACCTGGGACTATGTGTCTTAAAGTCACACTGCCCAAAGAAAACCTGCGGAGCTTAACTTTGAGAGCAATAATGTTTATATGTGTGGCTTTTTTCCTTGATTTTATGTGGATTCATTTCTTTAATATCTGGCATTCACATGCTGAGGAGGTCGTAACAATGAGAGAGAAGTGAAACATGCAGGATACCAGACTTTGAGGACTGACTTTTGAACTTTGCAATCAAAGTCAGATGTTGATAGCCTGGAAACTCGCTGTTTTTCTTTATATTTTTTGTTTTACCAATATCCCAGAAATTCTTATGGTCTGTGAATGAAAATGGAAAAAAAAATACTGTATGGGGTGTATATATTTTCAGGTTTTGATTGGACCAAAACTTCTGAGTATATTAGTGTTGGTTTTGTCCAGGACATCCTTATAAATGAGATTTTAAATCTCAAAAGACCCATCACAAATAAGCAAATACAAATAATACAAACTAACTTGTGGGATCCTGACATATCTGACATTTACAGACCTCATGATTGATCCAAAATCTGTTTGATTTTGATTTGATTGATGATTAAACAGTCCTGGAGTCACTACAAGGGCAACAAAAGGAATTTCTGAATAGCCTTTTCTGCTTGACAACAATGCCTATCAGGGAGAAAGATCCATCCTTCATAGCCTGGGTGCCTGATTGTACAGATTAAAGGTTTCTCTTTTCCCCTCTTGGAATCTACTTATCTCTGCCCCCAGGCTACTTAGCAGTGCTTCCCCTTCCATCCTCACTGTGCCTCTGGCAATGTCCTGATCAGACAAGTTTCTAAGTTTTAGTGCTCGTAGAGCAAATATGCATTGTAGTTTTAATTAAAAGTGTAATTAACTAGACTAAAAGGTTGAATTCTAAATGAGTATTTACATAGTTTACAAAAAAACAGTCAAGCACAACATGCCCATATCAGCTTTCAGACATATTCCTTAAAATGCACAAGAAGGCAGAAGCCAATTTCCACATCTGCCCTTTATCCCTCCACCTTAAAGCCTTCCCCTTTCCACCATAGCTTCTGGGACTCACTGATGTACCAAAATGTCAAGCTATTACCTTACAATCATCACGGCATCAATTCTTTCTAGAGCTTCACAATAGAATTTTTCTATACAGTAATTTACTTGAGCTCAAGTTTAGGTTTAGGGTTATTGTGAGCATTTAGATGTCTCCAGCAGATGAACTTGGTCATATAGTAAGCGTAAAATAGCTGAAGGACTAAGAAACTTGAATTCAAAAATGCAAGCTGAGAAGTTTCACTTTAAGTTTATTGGTTCCTCAATGTATGATGTTTCAAATTTGTGATGCTTTCGTTTTTAGTCACAATGCTTGTTTGTTTTTTTTTGGATGAAAATGCCAAGCTGCTGGTCGATCCCAGACTAACAATCCCAAATGGATTCTGGGTGATTTCAAAATTGGTTATTGCGGTAGGGCTCAGAGGATAGGCCTTCATTACTATAGAGATGTCTTGACATTTTTCCATCCTTTCATTTTTCTGTCAAATGCTAAATTAAATCCAGACACCCCACATTTTGTGTAGTCTGATTCATCTGGCCAGATGAATCAGTTTCAAAGGTTTTAACATATATTAAATTCACAAGGGTTAGGAACTACAGCCATCAATGGGCAGCTAAAATTCACAAATACTTGAGACCTCTTCTAAACACGCTTAAAACTGTCTATTTTATCAGTTCAAACACCAGATATCTTAATGGACACAGTGGAAACCGTTTTAATGATACTACAGAAGATATAGTCTACAGATTTAATTATTTCTGCTCTTAAGGTACAGCCAATTAGCACCAAGGAAAATGAATGGGGTTTCTGGATTGTCTGCTTTGCAAATTCCAACCAATAGCATTCAAGTAGCATTGGTTATTGGTATTTCAGCTTCCAAAGCAGCATTTGATTGAATATTTTCAAAAACCTGTAATAGTGGGTGAATTCTCTGCTAATAAATTGGAGCTGCAATCCTCAGAAAAATCTGCAAATCATGAGTAGGTGCTCCACTGTAATTCCTCTAGACAACTACTGGTTGCTCCAAACTTAATGTTGCCTTTTTCCAAAATTGGTGGTGTAGAAGATCACTTTAATGTAATTATTTCCAAATATTGGTGTAGTAAAACCACAAAGAAGCAGTTTTGGTCAGAATACTTAAAGTACTAAAATTTGGTAGTAAAATTTGTTTCCAGACAACAATGATAGTAGTTTGCATGTTAACATACTCCCAATTGCTAAACAATGGAGCTGTCAGTGTCACTTTGGGCTGGAATCTCAAATTGGGATCAAAAGGAGGCATTGTGACCATTCCTGATGTCAAATAGTTTCTATTGACCAAGGAACTGTGTGGCATTATATCTGAATTTCTTAGGGTTCTAGTATCCCTTTGATAAGCAAACTACTTTTTCTGTCAACAGCTCTTTTGCTTATCTCATAATCACCCTGGTATTGGAGTGACTCAGTGAGATTTATACTGTGATTTATGTTGCAAAGTGTTGATGGGTGATCCAAACTGACATTAGCTTTGCTGAGATTATTTTTTTTTGTCTAGTTTGCCTTTGGGTCAAATACTCCAGTGAGGTCCCTATTTGTCTTTGAGGTCAGTAGTGAGTGGATTGTATTGATTTCACATTCTGGACACAGCTACCCATTGTTGTGTGTCCCTGCCTCAAATTCCCTCTAAATGCTATTTTCCCTTCCCTTCCCTCTCTTTTAGGTTATCTACAGTTTTAGATACACGTGATTTAATAAAATGCAGTTTTGAATATACCTTAGATTTTTTTAGTTTAGGATTTTTTTTTTCATTTGAGGAATGTAAACCCAAGTATAAACTGAACTATATGAAAATAACTTTATGATATTTGCTTTCTCTTGCCTTTTTAGTTTTGTCACTGAATAGGATTTGTAGTTAATATGAAAGTATGGCAGGTATAACATACATATTAAGCATGTTGTGTCAAATATTTAAATCATTTCTAAATCGAAAAAAAAAAGTATTATATGTAACATTATTAATCTCCAAATATTGGCATGCTCTCTAATGGGATTTCATATTATGTTTGTGAAATTTTCATCATTATATAGTTTTTTTTTGTTTTTTTTTTACAGGTAGTGTAGTGGCTCAAATTGGAGTGGAAAAAAAATCCACTCTAGATTTTAATGAACCCTGAATTTTTAAGTAGTTTGACTTTGGGGCATGCATTATGCTCACTGTTTGTGGAAAGTGTTCTGTTTGATGTACTCTACCTTTGCTGAATACTCAAAACTGCATAATATTTTCCTTTTTAATGTGACACTCATACAAACTAACGCACAACGGTGACGTCTTCCTCATCTTAAAGTCACGTTTAGAATATTTTGCAGCAGGTTACATTCTTCTCTGCACAGCTAACAAGAACGAAGCCTGACACTTTCATTTTCAGTCACTGTAGAATCAAATGACTAATACCTCTTCAGAGTATGAAGTTGTTTGGTAAATGACAGTTGTGTACTTTTCAATGTACAGCAGGGAAATGGGTGATAGGGGAAACTTGTCAAAGCTCATTATGAGCCCTGAGAGCTTTATATACATTATTAATCAATCTCCCAGTTTTTAAAACACAGATTAACTAGACAATGTAGCATGGAGCCAATATTTCCATTATGTAGTGTCTAAGTATTTACTTTTTATCCCATTGCAATGCATGTCAACTGCATTAAACTAGTAACTCTGTCCAAAATCTCTTTGTAGTAGAATGATCTGTGATAGCAGTGACTCCAGAACGACTGAAGCTGAATACTTTAGAGAAAGAATGTCTTGTTGTTTTCCATTAGTTTGATTTCAGAACTTCAAAGTGAATCTCTACACACTGTCAGTATTCAGTATTGCAGTTTTTTGATGCAGCAACCTGTCCATATGTCATTCTTTTTCTCCGCTGACCTTTGAACTGCTCACTCTGCGTTTTCAATCTCTCTTCACAGTACCTGAGCACTGGCCTGTCCACATCCTCGGATTACTTGGCTGGAATTTCCTTTCTATATCTTTTTTCTTTCTCCCTTTGTACCTGGCCATGTGTGACCTCTCCACAACAAAGTCTCTATTAAAGACAGAGGAGAGTAGTGTGTCTGTCTGTGTGCATGTGTGTGAGAGAAAGATACAGACCCCCAAAGCAGAGGAATTCTTATGTCTTAATCTCCTTCCATGGTCCACAACAGTGTTTCCCAACCCTGGTCCTGGAGGCACACTGATCTGCATGTTTTAGATGCTTCCCTGCTTTAACACACCTGATTCTAAGGACTGCAGTTCAGGAAAAGCCCGTTAATCAACTATCAACTGAAATCAGGTGTGCTGATGCAGGGAAACACCTAAAACATCCAGGGCGGTGTGCCCTGAAGACCAGGGTTAGGAAACACTAATCTGGAAAGTTATTTTCTCAGGCTACCTCCACACAGCAGGTCTTGATACTCAGTTCCAATTTTGATACTCAGATTTTGCTGTTTATGTTGTTTTGCATAGTCTGTAGAAGTCTGTGTGTGTCTAACATGCACTAATTTCAGATTTCTCATCAATTGAATCTTCCTCGGTCGGAAGGAATAGGTCAACTCCATCGGTGCAGCTTAGAAGGTTTATTGATGAAATAATAGCAGGTATATGGGAGATGATGGTACAGATGATGATGAAGTGGAGATAGTAAAGAGGTGCTTATATTATTTTTCGTATGTATATGTATGTGTGTGTGTGTGTGTGGTTATCTGAAACAGAAGAAACAGTAAAGGTGCATATTAATAGCCATGTGGGCAAAAAATTTTAACATAGTTGTTCATACTACTAATTAAATATGACCGCAATCAGGCATCTGTGTAAATGATTTACGACCCCAAATTTTAATTCAGTTCATTTGGTACTGATTATGTATCACTGATAATTATATTGTTACTAATGTTCTAACAAGACAACATAAATTTGCATTCTTGTTATTATTATGGTTTTGCTATAAATATATATTTTAAACTGTCCTGACTTATCTCCTTTAAACACAGACCTGGTTAAATATAGTAACAATTTATTGGTCATTTTATTTTATATATATTCTGTGACAAAAATGGGAAGCGCCTGCTAAACTAAGTAACTGTTTTTAAGAGCTTATTCTTCACGTTATTGTACAATTTTGCTCTTAAAGTACCATGACACTTAAAAAGCTGATATCTAATTAGTCAGGATTTCTGACCTTTTAGTAAGGATGCTGTCTGCTGCATTGAGCTAGTCAACTGTGGTTTTGAAACAATGTAGCATGGGCAAAAAAATATGTTTTCCTAATGAGAATAATGGGTGATTGCTTTTGTGCTCATACTGCAGCGTGACTAATCAATCTTAATCTTAAACTTAATTTGTTTAAGCCAGGATACTACTTGTAGAGCTGCTGAAAATCCAGCTGTGCTGAAATTTAGTCATTGAGATGTCATTTCTTTGTTAAATATACTTTTTAATTTAAACGTCTGATGCAGGCTGTGCGTACCAAAATTCTTTTCATATCAAAATTTTCCTTTTAATCCTGTCTGTTGGAGCTCAGGCATGGAAAAGGCTCCAACAGCTATTGCTTTGATTTTTATTAAGTAAATAACTTAAAGATATGTGGACATTGTTGGGGGTTTTCCTTTTTTTAATTGTTGATCTTGATTGAAAAGACCCAACATCCACACTCCTTCTGTATACTGAGATGTTGCATGCCTGAACTTTTACCCCGTATTTTCCCTTAGAAATTTACACAGCATGGTTTCTTTGAATTTTGACCCCGATCATCTTGTGAACTTTGCTGGGATCTGCTCTGATTCTTCTTTTAAGGAAGCCATTCATCATTCATGCTGAGATATCCATCAGTCCATTAAAGCTTCAAGGAAAACATTCAGGCACGAAACACTGTTTGCACATTTTGTTGCAAGAGGGAGTGAGAGAGGATGTTTTTTTTTTTTTTTTCTTTTTTGTCTTTTCTTTCAACTGTCAACCAAAGGTTCCTGAAGCATCTTCAGACTAGAGTGCAGGTTTGGTATCTTAGCCAAGGCTATGAATCTTTAATGACTGAATGGTTGCTGCATAATATTTCCTCTCCCTCTCTGCTCTTGTGTTATCCATCTAGGTTTTGATTTGCCGTAACTACATGGGAAACATGGACATGAATGAAATTGACCACTTCATGCCCATATTGATGAAGAGGGAGGAAGATGCTGAGATGACGCCTCTGGTCAGCCATGGCTCCTCACACTTCCTCTGGATCAAACACAGCAACCTTTACTGTATCCAATACGAGTTTATTTCTGTGTGATGTTTTGTGTAAAAGGTGTCTTCACTGTGGATGTCTCAATTCACCAATGGGTGTAGTTTATCATGAAGATTGACAATCCCTCCTCAAAGTGTCAGCCCCTCCCTGTCAGTCATTTCTATTTATGATGTGGGTAAATTTTATCTTCCCAGAACAGAACCACAGGAGGCCCTGTGCTCCAGGTTTGTGTAGCCAGCAGCTCCTGAGCTTCTCACTGTCTGCCTTTGCATATCATGAATCAGAGTGAGCAATGTGTGATTTACTGTGCAGAATATTCTCCCCTTTTCTACTGTGAGATTATACAGTCAGTCTTCCTAGAACATTATTAATTCAGCATCATATTGCAGTTGGGAGTAACTGCTATTCCCAATGCATTGAATTACATCCTAGCCGTTCTTCAACCCTGGGTTAGGTTCTTAATTGCTTTTGAATCAGATGCATTCTGTTAATTTTATATAATGTTGCATGTGCAATTTTTAACTTCTGTTCTTCTGCAAAGGATAAGTGAAAATAATTATTTTGGGTGCAACTTTTGGATGAAAAGTGTTTTTTCTTAACAGTTTCTTCATAAGTGGTAGCAATGACAAAGAAGAATGCCAACGCTGCTCTGGTGTACTCCTTTCTTTATAGAATAGTTCAGGTGAGTCATACTTCAGCTCTTTAACTTTTCTATAATACCACTGAAGTCCCTTTAGTGCTGTGTCATCTGCCGGGTTGGGGGTGGTCTTTTGGGACTTGGAGGCTCCTCCCCCTTTGGCAGCCAACTCTATATTCTGCCTCCATATCTGTGCATACGTCCCACAATGCATTGTGGATGTATGTTTTGTTTTAAGTGTGTCATCTTTGTCTTTACATTTGTTATTTCCATCTCCCTGCCCAGAAGTTCTCCCTATTATTACTCTCTCTCTCATTATCTTTATCTTTTTTATAATTGCTAAATCTTGTTCTTGTAAATTCAATTATGCAGTAGGGGTAATTTTCTACCCTGCTGTAGGGAAAATCTCCTCCTACACAGCAATCTGGCACACCATGTTTTTTATCTGAGCTGATGTAAAAAAAACTCCAACTTGTTTTTTTTATTTTTGCAGGTATTTAAGGAGTATTTTAAAGAGCTGGAGGAGGAAA
This sequence comes from Brachyrhaphis roseni, assembly GCA_903066815.1. Classification (NCBI taxonomy): domain Eukaryota; kingdom Metazoa; phylum Chordata; class Actinopteri; order Cyprinodontiformes; family Poeciliidae; genus Brachyrhaphis; species Brachyrhaphis roseni. Next base: position 19,889 of record CAEFZY010038227.1, read on the forward strand.
GTATTCGTGACAACTTTGTGACAGTATACGAACTGATGGATGAAGTGATGGACTTTGGATTCCCCCAGACAACTGAGAGCAAGATCCTACAAGAGTAAGAAAAGTGATGCACAATCTGTGACTCCACTAAAGTCCTTGGATTAACCTGTTCCTTTTAACCGAGGTGACATTTTAAATATAATGACAGGCCGAAGCCGCTTTGGATTGTGTTTGGAGTGATTCTAAGCCTTTCACCGAAGGGCTTCCCCATAAAATCAGTCCACTGGGCTTCCGCTGACGCCTTCAGTAGTCAACCTTTGAGATCACTAACTTGGCATTGTATGTACTGTGCAGAGAAGAATGTAACCTGCTGCAAAATATTCTAAATGTGCATTATTTTCAACTTTAATATGACAGATCCTCTCTACAATTCAACTGAAAACAGATGGTTTTTTTTAGACCTGCTGTCAGTTATACAATTTAGCTGTAGGACGTTCCTAACAGTTGCTTATCCTTTAGCATAAGCCAAAATTGCAGGGAACAAAGGGTGATTGATTTTTTTTATTTTATTTTATTTTTCACTCAAACCCACATGCCTAGTAGACGGCAGATAAAGAGGGATATAGATTTCTTATCTTCTATATCAGCAAAAAAGATCTCACCAGAAAAAAGTTTAGAAAATGCCAGGCAGTGTCCACAACTATATTTGACAAAAATAAAATCAGTGACTTCACCTAAAGTTTGTAAACAGCAACCTTAGAGATTTATCTAAGTCTGTTGAGAAAAAGAGTGAACAGTTATCGACCAGATCAGTGTGCTGTTCTATGACAGATTAGCCTCCACACCTGGCTTGTTATTATTTTTTATCTATTTTTCTTGATTTTTGCTTTTTCTTGATGCATAAATTGTATGTGCCATGTAAAGTGAAACAGCTTTGGAACGATTTATTACGATTGCGTTTTACACAGTCACAGTGGCGTATGTGTCCTTTTGAGAGACATGTAGCTTCTAGAGATTCACAACTTAACTGGACAGTGGTCACAAGTTTCCCTTTTTAAACTGTGATCAGTAATTGGCATGTGAATTGTGATCACCTTTTTTTGCCTTGCACTTTGCTACATTTACTATGCCCCATGTGGGTTCTGGTGGGGTTGAACCGCCAACGCCTGTGTTGCCGCTTTGAACATTTTTCAAAATTAATTGGCTCTTCTTTCTCCCAGTTTAAGTTGGCCTTCAAAGTGGTTTGGTGATCACATTTTTCTTAACCAATGTGGTTTTTGTGGAAATTGGAGTGGTTGTCTGGTTTGGTGTCAAAATCATTTTGTGTTGAAATTATTGTGGTGTTTCAGTTTTTACATAAGATAACACACCAATACATTCTGTAACCAAATTTTCAGACTAACCCAACAGCAATTCACAGCAGGAAACAAAAGGGAAGGGTGACATAATTACCAGTCTTTATAATAAGGATTTAGCAATTATATCTAACAAATGTTTTCACAGAAATGATTTGCTTTAATTTAAACATGGGGCTGATAAGTGAATAAGGTTATATTTTTTAAGCCCGTAAAAGCAGTAACTGCAACACTTTGTTCTAATTTCCGATCCAATTACACATGTTCAAGTGACACTTGTATTTTCCATCAGGGATAAAGAGACTTTGAGAAAACCACTTTGTGGTATAATGTCAGGAAGCAGCAGAGAGAGAATTAGTGTACCTAATGAGTAGGCTTTGAGAGCCATTGGCCTAAACTGTAGTCATAATAAAACGCAGAACTTAACCAGTGAGAAAGGTGAGAAGCGCTTACACTTTGTTCCTGTGTTTTTGGTTTTAGGCAGGGTTGCTTTGTCTTCTTCTACTCCCTTCTCAGAAAGGCATTTGTCTCCAGGATAAGACCCAACTTATTTTCTCTAACATGCAGCAGCTCTCTGACATCGCCTTAGTTTGCACATTATCCTCTTTGATTTCCATTAAAGAGTACAATTGTATAACTTAGCTGCTTATGTGTAACTAGTTTTGCATGTAGCTTGATGTTAAGTCTCTTGTGTACTGTGTGTGTGTTGACTGAATGATGCTGATAATCGCTCGTCTCCAATTGGCACTTACACACAATGGCACCGTCAGCTGAACACACTTAAGACTCTCAGACAGAAAAGCTCAGCTCCCCTACCCTCCATGGAGACAAACACGCTCTCATCCCTGCAGACACTAGACACACACACACGCACACCCCTAGACACACACACTCTGATTGTGTCTGTCTCTGGGAGTTACTTCAGTTCTTTAACCTTTTAATGACCCCGCAGCAATAAGAACGCTTACAATATTACACTACTTGGCAAAGAGTTATTGTGTGGGTGAGGGAAAAAAGAATAAGTTGCTCATGCATTAAAATATACCCATGAATCTAGAGTGGCTTGCAAAGTAGTCATACTGAAATTATTTTCACATTTTTTGTTAGTAATAAGATTCAATTTATTTAACGGGGGCGATGTGATGGACAAAAACACCATTGTACATAATTGCGAAAAAGAATGAAATTGATTTCATATTTTTACAATTACAATCTGACCAATCTAGTATACATTTAATTTCTACCTCACTGAATCCATACTTGGTAGACTTCTTTTTCTGGAATTAGTTCTGCAGTGAGTTTTAAGAGAAATGTCTCAACTTTGTCCAGTGTTCTTTGCAAAATAGCTTAAACTCAATCGGATTGGACAAATAGCATTTTAACACCCCCTTTCACCCCAAGTCTTGCTACGTATTCCACTTCACTACTGGAAGGTGAACCTTTGCATCAATAGCAAGATTTTTTGTTTGTTTTTTGCATCCTTTAAGAAGTTTCTTTTTTGGACTGGCTTGTGTTTAGTTCAGTCCATTATCCCATCAACTCTGACCAGCTTTCTGGTGCCATCACCATATTTCACAGTGGAGTTGTCATGTTCATGTTGATGTGCAGCATTGGTTTCCTACCTCACACTGTAGCCTTCATGTAGGCCAAAAAGTTCAGTTTTAGTCTCGCCGTCATTTTCATTCACACTTGCTGTGTCTTCTGCATGGCTTGTGACAAACTAGAAACAGAAAGTCTTAAAACTGTCTTTAAATAAATGTTATTATGATTCTTGCATAAAGAACATATTAAAAGATTGTGAAACTTATACTTGCAAAACTTATACCTGCAAACGTAGCAGATTTGCCAGAAGATCTGATCTTGTTAGTAAACTTGCTGGCCAACCAGTTTAAGTGGCCATGTTGTGGAAGGTGGGCATTTTGTCGAATTTGTTTTTATTTTTGGCAAAACTTAGGTTATTTTCAAAAGTTGGGTTGTTTTATTTCAAAACATCAGCTTTAAGCTTCTCCTTAAAGCAGAAAACAGACAGACCCTAATATGTCTGCTTTGCTTGTTGGTCTTAATGATACTGTTTGTTCTCTAAGTCAAGGGGTGTTGATGCTTTTATGAGACACTGCATGTAAGAAATTTAGTTTCATTTCTGTATTTTATGCCTGTTTTACCTTGAAAGGTCAAATATCTGCATTAATATAGTAAAACCTCGGCATTGTTTGCGTGTTTCTCCTATTGTTATGCTAATCTCTCAGCTTAGTGCCAGACGCTCTTCGAGATTCCTTCATTAGCATTTCCGAGGAGAATCAGGGCAAAACAGAAAAACATCAAAACAATTCAACATCGACCCAAACTCTCATTTGTCAAAGTCTTTCATCTCTATCAGACTTTCTTGCACATCAGCAGGCATTTCAAGACCCTGAAGTGTGAGGAATTGGGACAGAAAACAAGGGAAAATCTCCTGCCTTAATCTGTCAATCAGTCCTGAACTTGCTTGTTTTTTGTCATTTTTACTGTTGGCATTTAAACAGAACTGCACATTTGAAGTGAAAGCAAGACCTTTCACTTACCATGTGTATTTCCTCCTTAATCAACAGAATTTGTCTTCATAGTTCATGACACTGGTAGCATGCTAAAAAGGTTTGTCGATTTAGAGCAGCTGCAATTGATGATTTTATTATATCTGTAGTTTAAAAGATGGCAAAGAACAATCATGAAAATTTGCTTTTGAATTTGGCTTCAACTGGTTGCTGCTCATTGTTCAGCCTGTCCGGCTGCGGCTTTATTGTTTTGTTATTCTCTCACTGTTCTGAGCAGCATTGTGTAGACGAAAGGCACAGCCAAACAGATGTTTCCTTCAGACCTTAGTGGAAATCAAAACAGAGCTATAAACACAGTCCTGAAACTATAGAAATGAAACTCATAAAGAGCTTTTCTTCAACCCTGTACCTGTACTTACTCTAAGTACATTCAAAAAAAAAAAATCTTAATGTTGATCAATTCATAATGAAAGTAGATGAGTTCTTCCTTTAAGACTTAAAATCAGCTAAAGGGATAAAGGTTGCCGAAGAGAAGATTTATGCATAAAAATTGGCTTTGTATCTGCTGAATATGCAAAACACCAGTAAAGCTCTATTGAATTTAAACCTTTAGAAGTGATCAAGAACAAGCTTGCTCCCTATTTAATTTGCTTTAACTCCTTATTTAGATGTTAACTGGTAAATATGAAGAAAAAGTTATAATCTGATTCTCAAGAGAAGTCACAAGAAAAACATTTCAGTCAGCAAAGGAAAGGTGAAATTGAAAAATAAAACATTGGAAATTATATCTGCAGTGCCCAAATGATCACTTTACATGTGTAGGTAACATACATAAAAAATGTTGCTCAGGAAGAGTTGATCTTACTGGGATTTTTTTTCTTTCTGTTTTTTTTTTTTTTATACCTGATTTGCTCCTGAAGCAGATTCAGTATCCAGCAAAAGTTACCATGGTGATTCATCTCAGAAATAAGTGAACCAGTCAGAGTTTTGTGACACTAAAAACCCCAGAGTTGAACTTGGAGATACCTCTCTAAGCTACTAATCTCGCTTTGTAGTACGTGCCTTAACGCTGATCACAGAGGGAGGAGAGGATAGAAGACTGCTGCAGCAGCTGCCATTTTGGATCACTTTCTGTCTTGGTGTTTGAAATTAATGGAGTTTATTTAAAGGAGATCAAAGCGTGAGGCTGCACAACATCTGAATCAAATCCTTTTGTGAATATTAGCCAAGTACTCTATGTAAGTTCAAGTGCAGGTCAGCAGCACCAGTTCAGAATGGTTCTAATGAGCAACTGAAGTACCGTTTGTTTTATAGAACGGTCTCTCACGCTTCAGTAAAGACATACTGTTTGTATAAAGTGCCATTAAATGTAAATACAATGATTTATTACTCAGGCCCTTCTTTTGAGTATCTAATTTTTTCTATGTTCGTTTTTTCTTACACTTAAATATTATCATTAATGTATTTAAATTAAAGTACAGCAGTGGAAACAGCATCAGCTTTATTGGTCAAGATTGTGTGCACAAACAAGAAAAGTAACTTCTGTTTCCAGATGCCTACTTACACTCTACAGAAATGACATAGACATATGAAATTGTTTTTATTGTTTTATACTTGTGCATATGTATTAATTGGTTTTATTTTGTAACCGGGTTGCTGTGTATTGCAGACTTCTGCCCAGGTCCCTCTTGAAAATGAGATCCAGATCTCAATGGGGTTTACCTGGTTAAATAAAGGAATATTAAAGGGGAAATTAAATAAGGATAAAGGAATATGTAGATGTAATTTCTTTATGAAGAAAAAAAGACCATGATTGGTATAACACTGCAAATATGTTTTTTTTTGTTTTTGTTTCAAAGCTGAGTAGCTGATTATTCTGGTCAAAATACTCATCAAAGAGAATGCCTGGGAAAGAAACTGTCTCTGTGACGGCTGGGCTTTGAAAATGGCATTCTGTAGCCCTGACCAGAAAGTAACGGCTTAAACAGTTTGTGACCAGGAAGTGTGGGGTCTGCAGAGAAGCTAGTGTGCAAATACTTTCATTTGTTCAGCCCGTGTGTCAAATTTTGACTGATTTATCTGAAACCAGACAACACCAGTAATAACGGACAAAACTGAACAGGTGTTTCTTATGGGATTAGTAATTTTACAGACACAACACTTATATAAACAAATAACAAAAGGGCACTATCCAATATACAGTAGTGTTGGATTTAAAAACAATGTTCACGTCAATTATTGCACAAATGCCCATGTGGTGCATTTATGGCTTGTTTTCTTCCAGTGAATTTTTGCTCATTTCTTTTTGAGTTGCATGCTGCCACGATGTGCTTAATTTGACATCATTACAGCATTGAAATTGCATCAGAAGTCAAACTGAGTCCTTAATGTTCTGGTACTAATGCTTTGGGACTTTAGCCATGATCCACAAGTGGAGAAAGCATGCAGCGGTGGAGTACCTCCCCAGGAGCTGCCTGCCGAGCATAATTACTGAAATTGCTAGTTTATGGCTAATTTTTGAGGTCAAAAGAAGCCAGAACATCTTAAGCATTGCATGCCTCGCTTGTCATGGTTAAATGTAATTTTAATTTCATAAAGAAAGCGACTGGGCAACAATATCCTCTATGAGAGACTTGTAAACCAACAACCGCTGCTAGCATTAGCAATCATAAAGGCCTGTCGGATAATTGCCAAAAAACCTTTCGATTGTCAAAACTTCAGAAAATATTCTGTTGACCGATGAGTGGGTCACACTTTTTTGGAAATTTGGCATCCCATTGCACCTGCCATAAAACAAACCTTTCAGAAAAAGAATATCATACCCACAGCCATAATGGTGATTGTATGATAGTCTGGGCTGCTTTTCTGCTTTAAGACTTTGGCAACTTGTTGTAATTGATGGAACAACTAACTTTACTCTCAAACCACAAAATTCAGAAAGGGAATGGTTGTGCATTAGTTTCTGACCGTAAGCTTATGCAGACTTGATGAAGCACACCTGCGAGTCCATTTCTGAAGAACTCAAAAAACCAAAAAGGGGGGTTTGAATGGTCTAGTCAAAGTCTGGACATAGCTGCAACAGACAGGCAGTTATTAAGTTTACCAGGTAACTGTCTTTTTCACATAGGATCAGATTGGTTTGTATAGGTCTCCCCCCTCTCACTCCACACCTGCTTGATCTGCATTTACACAATTTATCTTTGTCTAATATTTTTATGTGAACCATTTTGTGTGGAAAACTTGAAGACATTTCTCACTGCACTCTGTGGAATATTCTGAAGTTTCACAGGCTTATAAATATATTTCACAGTTTAAAACTAACATTTTAATGTGTTTGACCCTCACCTAGCAGTGCATCATATTCCAGAAATAGAAAATGACAAACTCTGCTCTGCAGAGGAAATGAGGCCAGTAAGAAGTGCACAGTGGTGCGCAGGTGTTACTGTTACAACAGGTCTGCTCACATGTTGTTTATCTAACTGCAGCTGCTTTTTTATTCTCATGACATGTCATTATTTGTCTCTGGAGTAAAAGAGGACCTCTAAAACAAATTAGCTCGCTTAGGGATGACGTAATCCCTTGTGCAGTTGTTTGCATATAGATTACTGGATACTTCTTAAAGAAGTATTATTTCTAATTAGTAATTTATTTACCTTTTGTTGCAGTCAATAAAGAATTTGAACTGAACATTCTGCACGTCCACTTGATACTGAACTTTATGAAGACTTTAAAAATTCTAAATCATTATTGAGTACTTAAGTATTAAAAACTATGTGAAACATCTGTTGATGGCATACAATAAAGAAGTTTTTTGCCCCGGAGTTAAAACTGAGAAATATTCTGAGATTTCTTTTTGATTAAACATGTCTCTATACCTGTTAACTTAGCCCATATGATGGTGTTTTTTCATGGTGAATATAGAACAGAGACATCTGGGGTTTTGAAGGACTTCCTTGTCTGTGCTTTTGAAACTGAAACAGGAGTAAAGTAAAATATGATACAGCAATTAGCCTACTGCTTAAAAGAAAACTGCAGGTTAGAATATTTCAGGAACTCAAAGTTCAACCGATGAGTGAGAAGCAAAACAAAACGGGGAACTAAAGGCCAACGCTGGTGGCTAAACATTTACCTCCGCAGTTGCAATGTGGATCTGGTAATAACATGAAACCCAGCTTAACCGAGTTCTTAGTTTCACATCAGAAACCCAGATGTGCTGATAGTGGTGCTTGGCAACAAGCAAACCCTTGTTGGCAAAATATGCTAGTAAAACTGACAGTTAGCGTTGGTGAAAATTTGAACAAGACCTTCTGGTGACGCAAGCAGAATCAGTCGGTACCAGATCGAGTTGTATCAATTCCCTGATCATTTGACACCAGTCCGTTTATTTACAGCTAATTTACTTACCTTTAAAAATGTGCCAAATGAGGTTTTCTTTTTGTTTATTACATTTGAGGATGTAATCTCTACATATCTTCATATACAGGGTGTCCAAGCATGTCTTTATGCCTTAGTACTCTTGACACATTTTTAGTTCAGCTCGTTTACTTTGGCAATAGTTTATAGTCAAACAAACATGTGTACCATTAAAATGGATTTATGTAAATCTCTCTTTTCCAATTACGAGCATGAATAGAGTTCCTACTAAATAAATACAAATCTCCTTTAATTTGTTTGCTCCACAGTAGCTCATTTATTATCACCTAGAAAAACATTCCTTACGAGACAGAGTGCCTACCATTTAAGCTCACCACTTGGTTAATTTTGTTTTCCTGCAGATTGAAGTCTGTAATAATAATAATAATTCATGACTGAATCATTTGTCTTTGTTCTCAAAAGATAGAATATCTTATTCTCCCTAATCCCCCTTAATGAGGACTTTCAGCGTTATTTTTTGCTGTGATAAATTTCCTTTCACAGCTTTTCAGGTGTCAGGCCCTGCAGGATCACTGAGTGACATTGGCCACAGCAGGAGCTCTTTTAATGTCTTTTCTCTGTTTTTTGTCTCTGTCAGGTACATTACCCAGCAGGGGCATAAGCTGGAGGTTGGGGCACCTCGACCACCTGCCACTGTCACCAATGCTGTGTCATGGCGGTCAGAGGGCATCAAGTACAGGAAGAATGAAGTCTTCATGGATGTTATAGAGTCTGTAAATCTTCTGGTGAGACCATTTCTTATTTTGATAGAAATCCTTAATGTGAAAAAGTCTCTACTTTTAACATAAATATTTATTTATATATTTTATGCTTTCAAACATTGTAAAATGAAGCTGTTTGTTGGATTTTTATGTTTTTTTTCCATTCATTTCCTGAATGCTTATATTAAAATAAAAAAGGGAGTTATTGTATGGATAAGAGCGCATTAGAGTTGAAATCTGTCAAATCTCTGGCTTGTAAGTTTTTCTGTTTTTCAAATATTCACCCATTTATTCACCATTTTTGATTGCAATATTGTCTTTATTATTGTTCTGACTGTATTTCAAGGGTGAAAAGGACCCTTGAAATACAGAAAACATGCTAAATTTTTAATCTTTTTTTCATTTAACTTCAGAAAAGTGTTTTAAAATTACAAGACTTTTGTAATAGACAGCAGTCGTAGGACTAAAAACTAAAGCTTAACAGTAAATGTAACAAAATAAAAGCATTTTTTGAGTTACATATTTAAGTTTTTTCCTGCAGTTTTTTTTCTGCTGCCATTAAAACAGTCTTAAAATCTGGTGTTGGGCTATTTTGTTTACTTCATGACTTACAACAACCTCCAAAGAAATGGATCAGATGTACATACATATACATGTTGTCTTTCCAAAACTTGGATAAACTCAACTGCAGTGAAATGTCGTATTTCATGTATGGCACTTTTGTACTAGTTGAGATGAAACTAATGAGGAAGTATCTTTGATACCGCCTCCTATATGAACAGGAACTACATGCAACATAAAAATAGATTATCATGATCTAACATCTAAACGTCTTTCCTTCTTAATTCTTTTTTTTTTTTACCTTTTGCCTACAAAATGTTTAATTTTGCACCCTATTTATGTCCTCAATAAATAAATAAAATGTGCATACTGTGGGAATAAAAGTAACATTTATTGATGTAAAAGGATTTTTTTGTGCTGTTTGCAGGTGAGCGCCAATGGCAGCGTCCTGCGCAGTGAAATAGTGGGCAGCATCAAACTAAAAGTCGTCCTTTCCGGAATGCCTGAACTCAGACTGGGACTCAATGACAAAGTGTTATTTGAGCTCACCGGCAGTAAGTACCATTAAGGTTAAGTGCTCAGAGACCTTTATGTCTCTAAAAAGATTTATAACAGTAGTGGCCTAAAACAAAATGGCCCATCATTTTAATATTCAGTCAAAATGAAAGTTGGAACTTCATGTGCTTTGACAGTTGAAGTAGTTTTGTACTTTGTAAAAGTTGTGTAGTGATGGACTGTGTGAATGTTCGTGTACAGTGAGCAACACTTCTGGAGGCTAGCCAGGTGTCAAACAGTAGCAAGAAAACCTTTTCTCTCCAAGAAAAACATTCAGAATAGACATGAAGAACAAATTTCTGAAAACAGTCATGAGCAAATAATGGGATCAAAACATTTCTCAAAAGCCATTTCTGGAATGATCCACAGACACTTTGATGATGAACATTTTCTTTATTCTTTATTTATATAATTTGTTTCACATTGACAGGATGGTGAGGAAGCTCCTTTGTTTCTAATCCCATTAAGAACGTATTTTCAGTCTTCCTTCAGGAGTCAGTTAGAATTTGGCCCAGAATATCATCTTCAGTTTGGAACCCTTTAAAACAAACCAAGAAGAAAACTTCTGTGTATCATTGAAACAAGCTGATCTGTTAGGCTTAAAATGTTGAACCATTTTGTGTTTTATTTACATGACCAGCTTCTCTTTAACCAAATATTAAGACTGAATGTAGGGTGTAGAATGTAGTATTTTCTTTTCTTTAAATCAGCTATTGCTAAAACAAAAATCTCCCATTTAGTGTCATATCATTTTTATAATTTAGTTATAAATTATCATCATCAAATTATCATTTTTATAATTTGGTTATAAAAGATTCATATGGAGTACTAAGCAAGAATTGTATAAAGTTACACATAATTTTTAATTCTGCTTCTCGACATTTAAAAATTCATAAGATGTTTGACACTGAATAAACACTGCCAGGTTGTGTTAGTGACAGGAAGGAATTTGCTAATTAAAATATGTAATTGCTTGCATAATTGCTTTGTAGGTATACTTTGGAATGCAAAATATATGCAAGTTAATAGTGACAGAAACCAACTTCGCACTCACCTTGAACCCACCTTCACTCCCAACCTCTTTTTTCTGTCGTACTCCCATGCGTTGCTTTTCTTTTCAATCTACCCCCTTCGTCTCTGCCAAGAAATTTCTACCTTCATTGTTTCCCACAGCTACATCTTTCCTTCCCAATTCCCTGAGCATCCTCCTCTTCCTCCCCTCTGTAGCCTACATTTCTTCAGCACGCCCTTCTGCTTCTCACCGAGGAGGGAAGGCTCCATCTCTGTCTAGCCTCTTTGCCACAGAGTTAATCCTCACCTCAGGCGGCAGCCCTGCAGATGAAAGGTGAGGGTTTGTGGCTATCTGACGTCTCTGTGGAATGTCTGCAGTTCGCAACACCCACCGCTCCCTCCACGCCCCGCTGAGTGTTGCAATGTAGCAAATAACATATTGCCTTAGAAATGCTGATCAGGAATAATGATCAAACACTATGGGAGATATCCATCCAGACTCTCCGTGAATATTAATAGAAACATCAGTCTCACTTACTCAGACGTGTTTTTGTTTTTCATATATATATATATATATATATATATATATATATATATTGCCATTTCTAAATATTCTCCTTAAATTATCTGTACTGTTTTGCATTCCGACTCGTTAGACATGGGAGTGAGTGTATAAATCATTTATTGCTGCCCTCTACTGGCCAAAGCCCAGAAATGCTACAACCCAGAACTTGGATAAGGAAAAAACATTTTTTAATTGACAGTGTTCCATTTCACTGCAACATTCATTATTTAAGTCATATATTAATTAAGTCAATTTTTTAAATTAATTTTTCCTGCAAAGACCTGTTTGAGATTTACTACTGAAACATCATAATGAGTCAAAAATTAGATACTTGCATATTTACAGTGTTCCAAATGTAGCTTAAATTCACTCAGTAAAAAGTGACAGGGGTGCTGTCGCGCAGGGGTTAAGCTCAACCCACATATGGAGGCCTTAGTCCTCGATGCTGCAGTTGAAGGTTTAATTCCCTGCCTGGCGACCTTTGCCGTATGTCTTCCCCCTTCTCTCATTACCCACTTCCCTGCTAATTCACTATCAAAAGGCCACGAGAGCCAATAAAACCTTTAAAAAAAAAAAAAAAGTGATGTTGAATTTTTAATATGGAAGAAGAAGGTCTAGTACAGTTTTTTAAATGCAGATATGCCAGTAGTTCAGTCATATAAAGACAACATGAATGTATCAGCTCCATGATGGACTGCATCTAGGGGCCTTCCATTACATTAAATCTCCTTGAGTGCAATGACATTCAGAAGTTTAAATAAGTACTGAACCATCTCCCTGTCTTGTAAGGATTGTTATTCTATTGCAATTCTTATTGAGATTAAGTTCTTACCAGGTGTCTGTAACAAACCATCCAATCCACACATGGAAAGAAATCAAACCTTGGTTGTCCAAAAATGAAGTTATTTGTCATAAAATGGAATGGCAAAGGGGAAAAGGTATTGAACAAATGATGAAAGGGGTGCAAAGAAGTTTGCAAAATCTCTCAGTAATTAAAAAAGTAATTTGGCCACTTAGTGCAAATTAATATCTTCTGCTTCAATTTCAACTGATTAACTATAAAAAGGTGTCTTATTATAAAGGTGTATCACAGGAAACATGTCATGATGGCAAAACCAGTGAGCTGTCTGAAGATTATCCCAACGTTGGTGAAAAACATACTGATGGCTACAGCTTTGGGAATTCAAAGCTGTGCCTAGATGACATTTTAAAAATGACTTGTTTAAATAATTTTAAAAATGAAAAGTGAAAACACATTGTTCACAATCAATAAGAACAAGACCCGCAGAAGAAATTTCATATTCTTGTCGTGAAAATGGTCACTTCCACAGCTCAGACAAATGGAAGATGGATGGAAGATTGACCAAATGTCAATGCAAACAGGTTTCCTGTGAAAGGCAGACCCGATTATGTTCCAACTGTCTACTTCTGTGCACTAAGAGCATGGAAACAGGTGTGCATGGCTTTAAGGTGGACCACAAGGGACTTGGCTGCTTCGCCGATCCCCCGCTGACACAAAAACACACATTTATCTTGTCCTCTGGCCCCTAAGGTACGAGCAATGACAAGCAATGAAGAGCGTTCCATATGACCTTTCCTTTCTCTCTTGTGCTGATGATCCATGGAAGGTATGGTATGTGTGTTGCTTACTTAAAAAAAACAAAAAACAAGGACAGAAGCATTTTCAAAGGGCTTCCCTGCATTTCCTAACTAAAAGAGCTGTAGTCAGTTTAGACCCGACCTCATCCAGTCCCGACTTCAGGGAATGTCACACACACATATAAGCGCGCAAACACCCACACAAACCGAAATCAATAGAGAAACAGGCAATTTTCTCACATCTGCTGAGACAGGCGATGCATAAACCTTTGCACGTACGCCGACTCAAGAGGACAATGAAGAAGGTAGCTGCATACGAAAATATGCACACATGCTCATACGCTTTCTCTCAGAGAGCCGTAAGTGCTGGTCCAGGGTTGCATTCAGAGCAGGTAAGGCAGGTTTTGGCTGACTGTTCAATGGGAGGATTTAGCCAAGGGCCCACAGACCCACAGTCATTACAGCCTTTTTCCACAACTCAGCAGCCTCTATTAACCACAGTGGATGGGAGCGCTAGGCTTTCTGCTTCACACTACAGATACAGACTTTCAAGAGGTTGAGTTTTACATTTTACAGACTCACACTTTTCCACTGCCTGTAGGAAGAATATTTAGTGGAAATTTTTTAGTTGAATCACATCAAAGTTTTGCCCCAAAGTTTTGAACATTTTAAAACTTATAAAATGGGAAGATAATGCAAATATGATTAATCAGCTATAGACAACTGTTTCCTGCTTAAATTTATTTACAGGGTATATGCAGGTGCTAGAAATCATGTTGGAAAACATTAATTAGGTGTTTTTAAGTGGAATGTGCTGGATTTCTGTATAAAGTCCTTGAATTGTTATTCTATTGCAGAGGTTTTGTAATAAAGTGCAATCTAACATTTGATACAAATTCTGAATTTGGAAAATGTTATTTACATTTTAACAGATATTTTCATACACCTAATAAGACAGACATATTTTCTTCCTCACTGTCTGAATTTTTTACGTGTTTTAGGTTTGTTGGACTTACCAAAATTATTCATATTTGCTAAATGATAGAAAACATAGCAAGGACATTTTTTATTTTATTTTTGAATATTTATTAATCCAAATGGCTCAAGGACTTGTTGATCTGTGTTACTGAATTAAAGGTTGCCTTATTTTTTATACATTAAACAACGTTATTGAAATTGGGAGAGTTTTTGTTGAATTATTTTGTCTTCTGACCAGTCAGGTGGGTGTGTGAGAGAGATATTTCAAAACCTAGAACTTTGTTATATTTTAGTGTACGTTGTCCCTGCTGTAGACTGTAGAATACTATCAAAAGACATGATTAATAGCAGTAATTAATGATCAGATAGCAGTGAATTGAAATTCTCTTTAGTTCATTTGTGTTGGTTTTATCTAAATGTGGTCCTGCAGAAGCTTAACAACGTACCTTGAAGATATTTTAAGTTTTAAAAATTGAGGTATAGCTATATTTTTCAGTAGGGGTGGAGGGATGATAGCAGAACGTGTCAAGAGCAGGATGTCTCCATTTTTTGGGCTGCAAACTATTTGTATAGTCGGGAAGGAAATGGGAGGGGAAATAGATGTGGAAGAATAATACTCTTACAGTGCATGTTGGATGGAGTTCATGTTGGTTGGTCATTACCTTGACCTTGATTCACTCCCAAGGACTGCGTTAAATCTTTCTGTTTGTGTGTGTTGTGGCAGGGGAGAAGAGCAAGACGGTGGAGCTGGAAGACGTGAAGTTTCATCAGTGTGTCCGTCTGTCGCGCTTCGAGAATGACCGGACCATCTCTTTCATCCCCCCCGATGGCGAGAGCGAGCTCATGTCGTACCGCCTCAACACAACGGTGAGCGGACCCACAAACAAATCAGTCCTCATAAAGAGCGCACATACCAACAACCACCTGCAGATTACCAGAGCCAAGAACACATGAATTATTCGCCTCATTCAGTGCCGAGCCTCGGACACCTGCATCACAGCTGCTTCTGTGTTTATCCTGAAAATATTTTCCTTCCTCTACTTCTGCTTACATTTGTAGTGGTAATAATAAGAGAACGTGTGCAAATGCTAACCACTTTTTAAGCAGGTTTTTTGTTGTTTTGGTTTTTAGGATTTACTTGTATAAGTCATAAGTAATTTTTGTGTGACTGATGTTTCGGCACAATATGTTAGACAATATCTAAAAGCTTACACAATTTACAAGGACAAGTCAAAAAGCTATGACCTAAATAGGAATAAAGGGGCGTGGTTTTTTTCATTGTTTTGTGAAAATCCTTTACAATATGAGAGATCCCAACTGTTATATCATTTTATCATGATAAATTTTTTAGCATAATAATTTTGATTTATCATTGTCACAATAATTCCAATTAATTGTGTTTAATTAAGCTGCTTGTATTGTCAGGATTGGTAGTTTTACTATTTTCTACACTGTTTGTTTAATGAAAGCATCAATAAATACTAATAAATTTGAAAATCTGGTGACCGTGAGCAAGTCACTGATCCAAATGAAACTTTTTTTATGTGACTTGTGTCACATAAAAAATGGTATCTGATGTCTAATGGTGGAGGAGCATGGAGTAGTGCCTCTGCCTGGAGGGATGCAGAAACATAGACGAAATTCTGAGACCAAAGGACAATGTGAGATTTTTATGCTGCAAATGTTAGTGTCCATCAATGAGAAGTTCCAAAACTACATTTGGCAAAAAGGTGAAAAAAACCATGAACAGATTTCATAACATTTATAATTATATGCTATACTAGGATAGTTTAAATGAAACTTAAAGGGAAAAACTGCAGGCTTCAGACTGCAGTAGCTCAAAGTCATCAGGGAGAAGTAGATTTCACATTCATTTCTGTGAACGAACAGAAACTTCTTCCCTGTTCAAACTTAGTGCAGCAAGCTTATTTTTTTAACCCTTTTATTTATTCTGTTCTTTTCCAAATCTTTTATTGGATCATTGAAAAGGTTTGGTCGCACATGACCCCTGCTCCCTTGTATTCTTCATTTATTTTATTTAGCTGCTGCTTAAAATGCACAATAGGCACTTTCATTATGTGAGCATCATTAAATGAATGATGAATTGCTGGTGTAAAAAGCACAGACCGAGCCCTTTTCCACATTTAATTGTGTAATATCTTTGTAAACTGCTGCTGTGTGAATGAAAAGTAAATGTGGAGACTTTCATACAAAATTATATAAATTGCCACTTTTCCAGTGTTGGTGTTTTTGATAAATCTTTTACTTGGACTTGTTTTTGAGCATGTACTTAACTAGTTAAGCCATATTGAGCTGCAATGACCAATTAGAAACATAGCAATAATAAAAAGCCAGTGTGTATTGACCTGGGGTTGTTGTGCTCTGTCAGACATTTGCTAAAGGTCTCCTGTGTTATAATTTTGACTAAAATGTTTACTGCTTTTAATTTATTCCATTTTTACAAGCACAGCATGTTTCCTCCCTTGTCCACTCTGTTAGTAATGTGATGTTTTCAGCGCGATGAGCTCTTGTGACCTTGCTCACCGTGTCTCTTGGTGTGTTCCTGACAGGTGAAGCCTCTCATATGGATCGAAAGTGTTATTGAAAAGTTTTCTCACAGCCGTGTGGAGATCAAAGTGAAGGTAAGGACAAGTGACAAAAATAAACAGTGCCTGACCACAATGTATTTCTTTCAGGATTTTATGTGAGATCAACACAAAGAAGTGCAGCAATGTATCATTGAAAAAAAAAACATTCCAACATTTCTTTTTTATTTAAACAATGGATCATGGGTTTATTTAGATCCCTTTCCTCTGATATACAAAATATTAGTAAGCAAATGGCATCCGACAGGTTTTAGGGATAATATTTTGACGCAATTATGTTCAGCGTGAATAACAATATCCAAGCTATAAATGTCTTACAGAAGACTGTCCAATCATAAATAATGCAAGAAGTATAAGGAGCCCCTTGAATATGAGGTGATACATCTCAAGGGGTTATCCTCGAAACAAATAAATAAAATAAAAATAATAAGTACGGCAAAATGGCAAGCCAACCTAAAAGATGAAAAGATAAATGGAAATCCTAGGAGTAAACTTGTTAGAGGCTGAAAACAATTTGAGACTAGGGCAGCAGGACAACAGCCCAGTCAAAGTCCTGACGCAAATCCAAGTTAAAATCTGTGGCGAGACTTGAATTGCTGGGCAAAAACTCTCAATCAGTCTGAGCTGGTGATTTGCATTTTTTTTTTAATTTGCAAAAATTGGAACATTTTATTTATTCCTTAATAAAATTAATAAAAATAATAAACACCTTCCCCTTCATTTAATTTCTTTCTCGCTCTGTCTAGTATGCAGGAGACAAATGGATTTCCATTCTCCATCTGTTTGATGCCTTGTAGGCCACATACACTCAGAATTAATGTCTGCACAATCTTTAGGATGTAATTCATTCAAAATCTCTTGAATGACCTTTGAACTCTGTCCTCTGTCACCCTCTATAGGCCCGTAGTCAATTTAAAAGTCGCTCCACTGCCAACAATGTGTCCATTTTGGTGCCGGTGCCCAGTGACGCTGACTCACCCAAGTTCAAGACCAGCACCGGCAGCGCCAAATGGGTGCCTGAGAAGAGCGCAGTGCAGTGGAACATCAAATCCTTCCCTGTTAGTGTGAAATGCTTATTTAAGCCACTTCATTTCATGTATATTTTGTGTAAATACACATATCAACATATCAAAATGTATTTACACAATGTTCACTGCAGGTGGTGCAAAGTCTGCTTTTTTTGTTGTGCTGTTATCGTCCTTTATATTTATTATATATTACATTTACACACTATTTAGGCTTGTGGCAAAGTGATGTTGTTGTGTTTAGATAAACAGGATGCATTGCCTGATCTCTTCACATACATTTTATCTTCTTCCTCTCTGTTTTACTGGTAATCTGCATTTTACTGGTATTTTTTGCTTTAAAGCCTGTTTAAATGAATTTCTCACAAACTTAAAAAAAAAAAAAACCAACAACTTAATGCGCATTAATTCAGTTGAGACTCCTTTTATCTGTCAACTTGTGATATCTTCTATGTAATTCATTACAACTTCAGCCTGTCAGGAAGGGTTAAGAATTACCAATGTGGTTTTGTTATCCAGCTCATGTGTAACTTCCATGCTATTATTCACCTTTGAACGCTGTAAAATTGCATATTCTCCCAGACAGCCTCAGTTAACAAGAAATTAATGAAGGAGGTTGAGGAAACAAACAAAGCAGCGGCTGGTTGAAATCACAAGCCAGTGGCAACATTCACTTGCAAGCAGAATCAGTCAGTAAATGTTACAACCCTGTATAAACCTGCTCTAAAAATACCATTTTACCTAAAAAATTACTCAAAATAAATCTACTATATATATATATATATATATATATATATATATATATATATATATGTGTGTACATATATATATATATATGTACTGAAAATATATGCATGTACAGTTGAAATGTACATTCAACTGTACATGCAGTTGAATAATAATCAATTATTGATTATTCTTCATCAATAATTTAAAGATATTTAGGTATATCTTTAAATTGTGTTTTTCTTTGTTTTGTGTAAAAGCACAAGGTTATAAAAATCTGCAATCGTATTATCTAACTATTAATCAGCCTGCTGTGACAGTTGGGGGACTGCATGACTGCACAATTTTCCTGCCAGATTTGAAGTCATTATTTCCTCTCTACATGGGATGAATATTAAACGTCCAAAGAGAAGTACTTCATTTGAAAGGTTTTAAAGTCAGAACTGGCAATAATTAATGTCCAGGCAATCAAACCAAAGTACAGCGTGATAAAGTCAGTGTTCAGATAATGTTCTGAAGAATGATTAACAGTTTTTATGTGTCTCTTGCGGAGCATTATTTGCCAGAAGTTCTATAAAATGATTCACCTTGTTATGACTGAGGAAGTTGTCTTGACTTTCCATAAATGCAGTTTGTTTTTTTCCTTGTGTAAAATATCTGAAGTTTACAAGACTCTGTATCATCTGAATGTCAGTAACCAATGTGTTGCCTTGTCTTTGTTTCTGTTTCAGGGGGGGAAGGAGTATGTGATGCGGGCCCACTTTGGGCTGCCCAGTGTAGAGAGCGATGAGTTGGAAGCAAAGAGACCAATCACAGTCGATTTTGAGATCCCTTATTTCACAGTCTCTGGGATTCAGGTAGAGCTCCTCAGGAGTTTCTTATCTTGAACAAGACTTTATGGGTGAAGCAAAATTTTTGCATCTACTTGGTCTTTTTTTGGTTAGTTCATATCACACTAAACACTAGAAAGATACACTGTGTCCACAATCATTAGAAAACTGAGCATCACTTGAATGTTTAGATTTATTTGGGGGCCTCAGGAGACCAACACCTGTATCAGGATGTGCATAATTATTAGACAGCTTCTATTCCTCAGGAAAAATAGGCTATAACATTGATTTAATTGAGGTTGCACTATTCGGACTTCCAAGATTTTGGGGAGGAAAACTATAACTAACTAAGCAACGATTTGTTACAAATAGTCAACAGAATTGTGAGAAATGTATTATGGAAATGAAATGACACAAATTATCTGCCAAACATGTGACCTATTCTGCTCCACAGCTTATGTTTCAGTACTCCAACCCACCAAAAATACAAGATTTTCAATGCTTAGTGATATGACCAAGGTGAAGAAGGCTAATTTCTGGTCTACACCAAACATGAAATATCAATATCAAAAATATCTGAAGATGCAATTGTCAAAGTTTTTTGCATTAAAGAGATATAAGTAACTCTTGACGGATCTAATGAATGGAGTCATGGCTGGATCAATAACAGCACTATTAAGAACTTGTGGGTTTCTCTGAAACAGGAGATTCATGGAGGAAAACAGTTAACCACTTTGAACAGTGTATGGGAGGCTGTGGTTGCTGCTACATAAATAGTTGATGGTCAACAGATCAAGAAACTGAGACTCCATTGGAGTTTCTGTTGCTGAGAGGGAAAATGGTGGCTGTCAGGCCAAAAAAAAAAAAAATTCTCACTATTCTCACTTTAACAAACTAATAAGATGAAAAATATATATATTTTTTATTTATCTACATAATAATTCTGCACATTAACAGCTACCAATTGATTGTTGATACATACTTATACTCCTAAGGAATCCAGAATCTCACTTTAAATATTCAGGTCTGATGTTAATGAACAATTTTAGACTGGCTGAGAGCGCTGTCTTTATTCGGTAATAAAATCAACTTGCCTAATAATTGTACACACTGTGTAAACACTTCAGTGCATCATAAAAGTGATAGTTATTGGATTTAACGATGCACAAATTTGTTCACATCAGCTAGAAACATGCTGCTGAAGACATTATGTGAAGTTAATGGCTGAATCACAAGCTTCAAAATGAATATCTTATAGACTGTGTGTTCGCTTATGTGTAAATGAGTGAAATACCTATAAATAATATGTATATTTATTCAGGTGCGCTACCTAAAGATCATAGAGAAGAGTGGCTACCAGGCGTTGCCGTGGGTCCGCTACATCACACAAAGTGGAGGTGAGAGAATTAATACTGTTAAAGCTAACAATGACATACATACACAACCCTTGAACCTGGATTCATGAGTAAACATGCATTAGTTAAGATAAAGGGAATTTCGAAGGGAATTTTTTAAGCAAAGGGTTTTTCTCCAAATAAAAAAAAACAAAACAAAAGTTCAAACCCAGTGAGCAGTGATTCAGACCCCAGGCAATGCTTCTTATGGGCTTTTTGAATATTAGATTTATGTTCAATAAAGTCTGGAAGGTCTTACAACCAATAGGGTTTCTACGCAGTGTGGAAGTGTGTGTAATATGATTTTTCAGTTGTGGATAAGTATTGCAAGAGAAAATGGAGAATGGGGGGAACAAAAAAAATGGTGTAAAGGGGTGTATCTATCCATCGCCCATTTGTTTATCCATCCCTTTACTTTTTTGTCTGTTTGTTCATCTACTTGTCCATCCATTTGTCTATATCTGCAATTCATAATATTCACAACATGTGCTCAAAAAATAAAGTTTGATTGATTGGAAAAAAAATGGCGCTGAGGTGAAAAGAGAAAAGTAATGTGAAGGAATTGTGAAGGAAAGTGCAAGAAATGTGATCAAAATCAAATGCTTCACTTGTGTTTATGTCTCAACAAAAAATAAATCAAACAGATACCCTTCTGTTTGGTGCCACCCTTGTCCTTAGGTGGCACTGAGGACAAGATCTAGAAAGTCTGCCTCATAACTATACCCATCCTTCAACATGTAGTAAAAGCTTTCCTCTAAACACATTGGGTTTTTGAGAATATTACAAAGCAATTCATATGATAGGATTAGAGTCACATTAAAGTAATACTCTTCAGTATAATCCTCTGTACCACCCCACTGGGTTCATGAAGGGCACAAACAGAAATGATATGGAGATGGAGACCAAATCCCCATGCTGGCCCACTGCCAGAAATCCTTAAGTGCCAAACCTGCTATCCACAGGGACAAAAGTCATCTTTATTGCATCTGTCATATTCATTACCTGACTTTGTCAGGAACTGAAGAGGTTGAATGATGCCAAAGAGTACCAAAGGGCTCCCAGGGTGGCACTCTGCAAATGCCACTGCCCTTCACTCTGCCTGCTGCCACATCAGCAAGGAGGCAAAGGAGAAAGAGGAAGGGGCAGGAGGGCGGCCATGAGTAAAGATGAAAGTAAGAAAAGTGATGAGAAATATGGTGACTGAACTGAACGCTATCGCCTTTCTCACTGTTGCTTCGACAGCACCGGGGGAGAGAAGGACAAGATCTAATTTCACTCACCACTACTTTCATGCTGATTAAATAATGCCCTGATACTGTAGACTGAAGGTACTGACTTATTAATGACTGAACACACATCCAGTCATACTTTACAGCAGTAAGGTAGCATGAAGCAATAGCAGGTATAAAACATGTTGAGGCTTTTTCTAATATTTTGAGTGGTTTTCTTCTGATTTTTAAGAGGGGAGGAGGATAACGTAAATACTTATTTGTAAAGGTGTTATACTATGAACTTTATATTAACTGTGATTTTTTTTTTATTGATGGTTTTTTCCCTCTTCTTGGGGGTTGGCGGGGAGGGGAATAAAACTGATTTGGAGGATGCTGTATATTCCAAAGTGAGTAGGTAAATAATGGCGATTAAACATTGATTCCATAGATTTGTCCATCGTGTATTTGCCTCTGGAAAAAAAGTGGATCTTGTTCATATTTCTCCATGTTCGACTCGGAACAGGTGGATTTTACTCACTGCAATTCTGATGCTGAAAAATGATTTAGGAGGTTTAGATGATCTGATCTTTCACAATAAATGTGACTTAATGTGATATTTAGATTTTATTTGGGAAACAACCTTCACTTCACTTCATTTGAACTTTTATCAGATATTTAAAATATGATTCATTGGAATGCACCTACTTTGATAACACTTCTGATGGCACTATTTGGGGCGATGCGGGAACGGCGTTAATGCTCCACTGTTACTTTTCTTGGCAGATTACCAGCTCCGGACGAACTAAAGGGCACAGCTGCTGCTGCTAGACGAATGGATAGTTTCTCCTTCTGCCTGTCTCCATCTCCTCTGTCTCCATTTCTCCAGCTTGGAGTCAGGAGACGACAGCTGAGGACAAGAACAGGAGGAAATCTGAACATTTCCCCCCACTGTAAATGGTAACTGGAAGTCATGTCTTCTGCATTTACAATCTTCAAAGATGGAAGAAGTGTTTCATCACCTCTGACCTACATTTCATCGAAGGGTTTTCCTGGACTCTAGTGAAGCGTTTTTATTACATGAATAATAAATTAACAACTTTGGTTCAGACTTGTGCTGCTCCACATTTAATGTCATATTTCTGTTGATTTAGCGCACAATTTTAATAAGAACTTGACATTTTAAGTGTTACTCATGATGTGATGTTTCGTATGTATAACATGTAAATCAACTGATTGCATGGAGCAGTAGCAGCTCTGAGCTAAGGCAGGTTTTTATTTCTAAGAGGGACATAGATAATGAAGATTTGTGATATGATAAATTTAAAATGTGCCATGTGCTTCCAATTTCTCTTCTTCAGTGGCGAACATTACCTTGTTGCTTTATGCAGGATCGTAACCACAGCTTTAAATCAGTCGGCTCATTAAACTCTCAAAGTTCCCATTCCCCATATTTTTTGTCATTAATATTTCGATCACTTTGAAACATCACTGTGATACAGTTTTATCTCTGATATATATTCTGCCTGAACCGCAATACAAGTTCAGGGCCCTAAAAATGTCTGCCATCACCACAGGCACTGTGAACATAATCCTCAGTGCACTGAAACCAACACCAGCAACCAGGTCAATGATTAATAAGGCACAATATTGTCAGAGGTATCGACTGTAAGATAAAACCCACTGACTGAGGTTATAACCTTGTCCCTGTTGTTGAAATCTGCTTTACAGCTTTGAAACCCTCCAGGAAGAAGCATGATAAAAAAAATTTAAAAATCTTGATCTTATCTGTTGTTTATACAGCATTATATTATCCAGTTTGGATTCAAGCATCAAAGAACAAGTGGGTTAAGAAGTCTTAACAGTGTGATGGGAAGGGCTAAGGTAGAATAGCTTTCTTTTTTTTACTTTGCAAAGTTTTGACTTTGTAAACTTGTAACTCTTACCAGTACTCTTACCAGCAAAAGAAAACTCTGACCAGTTTTCTTTTGCTGGCTTTTGACTCTGGCTTTTATGATATTTTTGGACCCGTTAGTGATGCTTAAAACTCTTTTATAGATTTTACATCACGTTACTTCAGCTACACTGCTTTAAACAGTTGGCTTTAGAATATTTTTAAGGGCCTCTATTGCAATCAATCCTTCATCTTGGATCTGAACAAACATAAGTGGGCCTTTTTTTTTAAGTGTGTGATATTGTCTGATTTATTTATCAACTGCTTGTCCATAGAAAACAAAGGGATATATTTGGAAATAAACAATTTTTTGTAACCAGTCTTGAACGTTTGCTTCCTTGCTTTTTACCAGACCAACTCCTACTTTGTAAATAATGTCATAAAATTACCGACATATCATTGTTAGAAATTGACTAATTTAATTCTCCTTTCTCTGCAGAAATGATCTTCCATTGAACCATTTGTGACTCAATGTATTTATGTTGCACCTTTTGTTCATTAGTAAAAGATTGTTCTTTAAAACCACATTGTTTCATTCTACTTCAGAAAGTGATAGCATATTTTCTTAGACATCTTCACCGCTTTCTTAATCATTCATCACGTTGTTGAACGCTGTTTTGCCATCAGCTGCAGATTTATGTTTTCTATTCTGAGCAGATTTGCACACCTGGATTTGGCAGTTTATTTCTTTCCGTCTGACAGAGCCTTTTGAGCTTTGTCAAACTGAAGAGATGGGCCATTCAAAAACAGCCAGATGATTATTTTCTTTAAGTGGCTCTCAGCATATGTGTGCATTCATCCCTGTCAGCACTGGAAAATACGAGTGTGTCCTAGACTCGCTGTAGCACCGCCATCCTGCACTTTAGGGATGTCTTGGCAAAGTTCTGGGCATTTGTCAGTCCAAACGTAATGTGCAAAAGTCTTCAACCAGCTCTCCTTTCCATGAATTTTGCTTCAGATAACATTTAAGCATTTTGGACAGTGGTTATTTATGCATTCGGAAACTGTAAAAGCACCTAAAAAGACCAAATCTGTCTTTGTGAATCTGAATCATGCTAACACAGAGGCCTCTGAAATGCAGTCACAGGTATTGGTTTGTATGTGTGGTGTGGGAGGGTGTCCAGGCAACACACACCTCTTACTAATGATGCTATTGTCTGTCAGCTTGAGCTCCTGTGTAAGCACACACCGATGTGGGGCTGGCAGACTTAGCGCCAGTGGCAGTTTTATAGGTACACCATGTCGTCACAACCAGTTTGAAAAGGCCTTGAGTTTGACTTTGTAATTTTTTTTCCCACCCACTATCAGTTTACTATCAGCTTGTCCATAAAAATCTTAGAGGGTTTTATTTCTTTGTCTCTGAGTCATTAAAGTTACAGAAATGCAAGAAACAGGGTCAACATTGGATTTATGTGTGTTGTCCTTGGAGCTCTGTTGTCTGCTGGTTGTGACTAATCAGAACAGACGGACTTTTTCTTCTTGCTTTAAGTCCTTTTCTGGTTGGTTGCTCAGTCAAGCCATACATTTGAATCTCCGATGAATGCAGGTGCCTCTACACTTTTTCCAATTAACAATTATTGAGGCCACTGAGCTCCAGGGATTGCCAGAAGCTTTTTAAATTCTCTTTTGCTCTTGTCAGGGTCTATACTTTACCACCGTTTTATCAGTCGGGTCTGCTGGCACTTTCTTGTGCTTTATAGCTTACTTTCTATCCTTAAATCCATTGAGTTATTGGGTCTTACAAACACAAGTGTGTGTTCCCCCCAAATTCCATCCAAGTTCATATAGAAGTAGATTTTAAAGCAAAAACTATGCAACTGACCAACACTTTAGGCTAACAATGTCAATTTTCTGAATATTATGTTTGAGTACATATTTGTTTTTTCTTTTAGAAAAAGAAATGTATCTCTTAATTTCTTCATCTCATCTGGGGATGATTGCCATCGCTGGACACGTTTTATACAAGCAAAAATCACAACAGCTTTTATTATGTTTGTTGTGATCAGGGGGAAAAGTGGTACTAGCCTACACCAGCCCCTAAAGATCATGGCCTTGTGCATTGTTCTTTCAGTCTGCTGTCTGTCATCTCACCAACAATGGCCAACTGTTTGACCCTGTTTGTCTCAAGGCAGCAAGATGTGTGTTTGTGTTCAGACAACAAAGCGGCATGATCTGCATGAACACTTGGACGAAAAACAGTGGAAATTTGTTGTTTATCTGAGATTAAATGAAACTGAACGGCTTGTGAAACTTTTAACAAAAGTAAAATAGTTTTTATTCATTCAAAATGTTATGCCAGCTGCAAGAAAAAAATCCTGTTTATCAAAGCATCTCTGCTTTTCAACTCTTTTCTTTCTTTGACTAAACAGACCTCATTACTGCAGATGAGGGCCCAATCTGTCTATCCAATTCAGTACTGAAACTTCACTTGGAAGGATGTTTCACTAAAGTAAAGAATTCTGATCAGATGTTTACAAGCACACCATATTATTTTGGAATTTTAATGATGCATTCAAGCTCTGAATTTCAAAGTGTGATGTTGTTGTCCCAACAACCTCAGAGGCTTTCTGACATTTTTGTGTTTGTAGCCGTCCCCAAGGCTTCTGGTATTATTCTGGCTGGATATTTGACCACTGCTGGTTAGTTTCCTGGCACAAGTCTGGCATTTAAGAACATTTTCAATAGGGTTGATGTTGAACCTTTCCCAGGAACTTACTGTTTGCCTGTTTCAGTTTTTCCAAAACCAGTTTTGATGTGCATTGGGGATCATTGTCCTGATGAGACACTCAAAGTATCAACCATCTAACCTTCTGTACAGCACAGAGAGATCAACCAGTGTTAGGAAGATTTTCCAATGATGCCTTAAATGAAGTGTTTTGAATGATGTGACATTACGCTGTCAAAAACCACAGATTGCTGAGATGAACCAGGGATGTTGTGGCAGTGGGAGTGATAATTTCAGTTTCATCTGTCAGCTGGGAAGGATGGCCATATAACCATTACTTATTTTCTCTCAGCTAAGAGAAAAATAAATGAATAAATGTGAAATTCAAACATCCTAAAAGAATATCCCAGCTAATGATGTCATCAGTACAGAGATGATAACAGATATTCCTACGGCTTGCAATCATTCCTATTGGAAAAACATAAAGAAAGCAACAACAACAAAACACTAGGGCCTAAGACAAAGTTTCAAGGAATTTCTCTAGATAGATCACTTTCTGACATGATCCAGTTTTTGTTTTTTTGAAGAAGAGAAAATTTACAATAAATACAAATGTATCTTGAAAAACTTGAATGCTGTGCCAATATTTCACCCTGGAAGAAGAACTATTCAACCACACTAATATAAGAAGAACTAAATTCTTTCATATTTATGTCACTGAGTGTTGTTCTGAATAAGCTTGAAAAACAGTTCATAAGCACCACTTTTCATTGGAAATCTTCCCATACTTTATTCTCCCATTTGTATTCCAGATTGTGTTTTTATCCTGAACAATTATCTATTATTGAGCTGATATTAGTCAAAGGTTTTGTCCAGGGTCAGATGAATAGTTTTTGATGTGAATTAGCATAATGTTGAATGCAATACCTGCAAAATAAAGCGGACCCTTTAAACAAGCAAATGTTACTTTTAAGACATTTATTACAATCCATTTAGCCGCTGCTCATAGCAACAGCTGCTGCCACAGTTGCAATGTGCTGAACTGCAAAATGTTTGTATTCTCTGAATATTCAGAATCACTTAAAATAACATTCATCCTCTTATTAAAAAATGTCCTCTTTATACTTTACGTTGATGCTCTTCATAACACTAACTTCTCATCAATTGTACCAATGTTGGCAGAGATTCTATACATAAATAAACATAATTAAGGGCCAGATTTCATACACTTTAAATGTTTTTTAAACTATATTAATATACAAGTATATACAGTCCCAACCAGATATGTAGCTACTCTGTATAAAAAGATACATAACCATTTTTTCTCACTGACATTAAAGCAGATCAATATCTTCCAAATTAGAATAACTGAAATAACATTGTTTTGCTAATTTCCAGATTATTGAAAGTAATTTTTCTGTTTTTTTTGTTTTATTTTTACTTTGTTCAAATCAAAGGTTTATGTAGATTTCTCTGGGTACAATTTTCTTTTACCACAAATAAGTTGTCTCAAACATTTTGGGTGACTTATAACAGGATTAAAATCAGGGGTGTAAAATGGCCGCTCCAGAATATTGACATGATCACTTTATAACTAGTAAACCAGACAGGGCAGGCCATTCTCTTCCTGGTATTTTGACAAATTTCCTTTCATTTGTCCACAATGTCACACCAGGTTTTAGCTGTTGTCCTAAAATACGTGTCTCATTTTTATTCAATCTTGTGATGCTTCCAAAGCCATGACATGATTTCTCAAATTGTTTAAAGGCATATTATTATATGT
This sequence comes from Brachyrhaphis roseni, assembly GCA_903066815.1. Lineage (NCBI taxonomy): Eukaryota > Metazoa > Chordata > Actinopteri > Cyprinodontiformes > Poeciliidae > Brachyrhaphis > Brachyrhaphis roseni. The sequence goes on from CAEFZY010038227.1 coordinate 48,349, forward strand.
GAACTTCTGACTTTGATGAAAGCAACAAGCAAAACATGAATAATGTTATCATAGCTGACTTATGATGGCACAAAATAGTTATGTCTTTTTATACAGTGTATGTAAATAACTAATTTCAACTGTATTATTTGTATTACTGTCATTATTGTGCTTCACTGTTATAAAATATTTTATCTTTGCTCTGTATTTGATCAGCTTCATATAAATCTTCCAAATTTGTTTCATTTTTCTTTCATGCACATTTGAATGAAGAAAAGAATGGATCTTGTTTTCTTTTCAAATCTTTTGATAGTTCGGATAAAATTTTTCTCCAATAAACTTGAAAGAGGAATCATCCAACACGGCTTCATTGCAGCCGGACCTCATATGAGGTTGGCCAAGCTGGAGGCGGTCTCCCTGCGAGCGTGGCGGTCCATGTGTCCTGACACGGTAAACACATTCAGAACTCGGTCTATAAGTCTCCGTCCGTGCCTCGTCCTCCCCAGCAGGACAGCCACCACCGTGTATATCCCAACGCCCACAACGGCGCCGCCTCCACCCACCAGCAAAACCACTCCAGAGACGTACATGTCATTGAGAGCTTGGCCCGGCTTCGGCATATGGTGAACCAGCGCCAAATGCAGGAGAACCCCTCCACAAATCAACAGCGACATCCCTGTGATCAGAACCACCAAGATGTCGGACAAGCCGCCGCTCTTCAGCATGTCTATCTGATGTCGACTCCGGACGCAGTTCATGTCCTGCACGGCTGAGCTGAGCAGCTGCTTGAGCAGGACCCCCAGGGCCAACAAGCAGAGGGCCGTGCCTGCACCGAGCCGCCATTCGCTCGATACGCTGGTGGTGGTGGAGAGAAGGCCGACGCCTCCGAGTCCGCAGCCCAGGATTAGGAGCACCGAGACACAGTAGCAAAGTAAAGACCGCCCAGGGTTTCTGAACCACCACAGCTCCACCTGCTCCTCAAGGATGCTGTGCTGAATTTGGGCTGGGTCCGCCGGACCGTTAAGGCCCAGATCTGGGCTTCTGTCTTCATTCTGAGGGGGGAAGTTGTCCAACTCTGGCATCCTGCTGCCACTCCCAACCTGCTGAATATGGACGGCAGAATCCACCAATGACCTTGGTCTTTTATCAGATTTCTCGGTGACAAAAACAAAAGAAGATTCTAAAACTCTACAGGATTTGTAAGCCTCCTCTAAGCCCAGTGTATTTGGATCTTATCAGCAGCGGTGTGTACAAAAAGGTCCCAAAAAGTCATCTTAGGTCGGTTGCCTCTGTGTGAATGAAAATCTTTATAGCCCACAGCCAGTGGATACAAATTATCCTTTACTGCATCAATATTCAAAGCAAAGAATCCGGGCAGCAGCAGCAGAATTTTTAGTTTGTCCCTCCACGGCGGCAGCAGTCACCTGGAAGATAAGACAGACATATATTCAGTAGTGTGTGGGGTTTATTTTCTCATGGGTGCCCTCTCTGCCACTGATTCTGAGATCTGTGGCAAGCATGCTGCAATGACTGACTGGGTACATTTATTCTGTTCCTAACCAGACAATAAATCACTGCACAGAAATAGATCCAGTGCTCCTCCATTTTTCTTCCCCACCAAGCCCATGCAGAGATGCGCTTTACTAAAATGCCTAAATATGCACAAAATCTTAAATCAGGCTAAATTTTGAAGTATTAAAGCTCCACTGAAAAAACAACAGTTAGTAAAAGCGTCTGGTCAGCACATGATATAGAATCTTTATCTTTTTATGCTGAGTAAAGGAAAACTTTCAGCCTCATTCCTTTGCAGATTGCAAAATTGTGGATTTCTTTACTGAAACAAACGAAACAGATCAACAGTATTTCAATTAAATTAAATACTTTGCAAACTGCATGATTAACATCTCACAGTTGGTCAGTTGTTCTCCCAACACACTGGCACCTCTGAGTAAGATTAGTGAAAGTTTTCCCAAGATTCTCCATCACAAATCTTCCACCACACATTACAGTGGACATAAGGCTCATCTCATACTTATTCTTTGATTTTTGTTTTATTGAGGGATTATAGTTGTTAGACAGAAAAAGTCTCTCATGGCATGCTATTGAAGAAATCAACATATAGTTTGCATCTATAGATCCCAGAATGCCAGTCTTTGGTATGGATTTTTATTAGTAATCATTGGAGATTTGGATATCATCATCCTGCTCACTGTACAAGGTGTTGGGACAAACGTAGGTCATCATGTTTGTCACATAACATTATGACAGGATTCTCGCGCAGTTTTTCTGAACACCCAAACTTCCTGTTCAGACTGTAAAAAAAAAAGGAAAAACAAACTTGTGCTGACTCCAGCAACCTTTTCTATTTCTCATTATCACTATGGTAATGAGCTGCCACCACAGCGGCAGCTCGGTAAAAAGAAGGATCAGCTTCCTATGGAATAAACAATTTGTGTTTAAAGACACAGATGAAATTCTGGAGAGAATATATAAACTACTTTTTTACAGTTTTTTTTTTTTTTTCAAACACAAACTCATGCAAGAACATCTGCTGAGTCCTAATATCTTAGGTGCATTCCCAATGCCTTATGAGGGATTAGATTATCATCCTTATATATGGCCCAATACATTCAATCCCATCTTCTCTTCTTCTTTAGTAATTTCCCTGATGCTACAAATTCTGCCTCTGCGATGTTATTTGTAACCTTATCCAAGCCCCTTATCAATATCATGTTAACACAAACAGTACACACTGGAAGACTAAACAGCCACAAGGTTATGGCAGTCAACAGCTTGCCTTTAAAAACCTGTCAGCGGCTCTGTTTCCATCAAAGTCACTAGTGCGCAGCATGGGTCCGTGTGCGCCGATGTAAGCTGACAGGAGTTACTGCTTGTCCTCGCCAGTTGTTGATCTCGCAAACACAAATGCCTCTCCGGCAAACAAAAATCTATAACAGTCTGAGTAAACAAAACATGATCTTGCATTCAGTTTTAAGATTGGAGTTTTTTTGGGTTTTTTTTACTCACTCCATCTTTGGGAGCCATATTGGAACCAAACATATTTCTTTTCTGACTTTTTGGGGGGATAACTATTTACAAAAAACACCCAAAATGCTAAATGTGAGATCAGACAGGTGTTGCATTGCGCTGATGCAGAGCAATAACAACCTGACACGGGGAGATATAGGGTGCATAACCAAGGTGTGAAATGAAGAGTGAGGTAATTACAGCAGAGCAGGGGGGTGGGAAGTGTTTATTGGCAACAAGCTGTCCTGGAAGCTCTTCACATCCTGTGTCTGATGAATAATTAGGCTAAAAACACACACATGCCTTGTGTGTGTTTATAGCTGCCAACAGTTGTAAATGAATAGTGAAAGGTGACAATATGAATGTCGCGTCGCTTTGTCACTTTTATGGTGTGACTGCATTGTGTTTGTCAAAGAAAGACATAAATGAAGATACATTTGGCGTGCAAGTCATGTGTGTGAGTGTGTTTGTGAGTCACTAATTAATCCCAGCTGGTTTTAGCTCAGTGTCAGTGACAGGTAAGGCCACAGAAATAGCATCATAATTGAGTTGCATGTGTGCGTGTTTTTTTCAGTGTCTGAAAGGTTGAGCAACCCAAGGTGTAAAGCTGAGAAGAACCGTCCTTTATACTAAAGCACCATCTACAGCTAACTTTTACTGAGCCTCCTTGATTTATGCTGCACCGTTTCATGAAATATTGTTTTTATTTCCTTCAACAGCCCCGAGAAGCATAAAGCAGAGAAGCCACCGGATGACTGAAGCAGAGGCAATGGTATGCAACAAAGATCATAAGATAAAATCGAAGCCTTAATGACACAACTATATCTTACTTGTGTTGTGTTGGCCACAGTCTCATCACCACAGACACACAGAGAGGCACATTCGCTGGCCTCTGTCTGCTTTTCTACTTTTATCCATTATGTGACCTCTAAACTCTGTCATATCAGCTGTGTCAGATTGGTGTCATAAATATCAGTAGAAAAACACTGACTCACTGCTTCACTGGCCTACTTCAAAGAAGCAGAAAGCTGATACAGAGAAGCAAAAAATTAATAAACTATTGGAGCAAGATGTCCAAACATGTCTGTGCTGGGCTCATTTGAGCATTGCTACAAGGAGTTGAGTTTTTTTTTCTTTAGTTTATTCTAGGTTCCAGAAGAGTAATAGGCATTCCTGTTTGACACATCTGATAAGAGCTTATAATATGGTGAGGAAAGCAGTAAGAAATCTCCTGTGAACCAAAATAACCTGTTAAACAGAAAACAAGCAGTCCGTCTATGTATGTCAAACTGTATGATAAGTGCATTATTATATTTTGCTAAACGACATCTTACAGAATATCTTCACAGACGTACAGTTATATGATTGTTTTACCATCAGATATGATAAAACAGATGTGGCCAGATTCTTAGAGATACACTTCTTGATCTGTTTGACATTTCTTATATTGCAAAGATTTTACCTAACATTGTGGCTATAATGACAGATAAATGTAGATTCTTTTAAATGCATTTCACAAAATGACTGATGCTAAAAGATACCTTAATGCTTAAAGTGAGAACTTCACATCTTAGTAGTTATTTGTTTGTCTCTTTTAATCCACAGCATTTCAGCTATTTATTTGTTTTGTAGATGCTAATTATGAACTAACAACTCAAACAATATGACTAAAGAGGAAATGCTATCATATTTTGGACTTAGGATTTAAACAGTGTGTGGAGGATGAGCACACATATTGCATGTGTGCAACCAATATTTCTAAAAAGGAAATTAAATTATTTCCCTACAAAAAAATTACTTCCCAATGGAAATGTGTTGAATAAGTTCAAGTGAGCTCTTCTAAATGGGGGAAGAGACTGGACTTTTCCTCATCCTTCCAAAAAAATCAGTCTATTTGAAATGTGTCGCCCCCTGGACAAGCCGATCCACCTCCTGTCTGTATGCAGACTCATCACTGTCCTGGATCAGACCAGTAGCAGCGGTGACATCTGCAAGTTTCACAGATCGGTCCAATGAGGAGCGACCATTTGTGTAAAGAAAGGAGGTGTGTGGGGAGAGAACACATCCCTGAGGGACACCGTTGCTGATTTTGGTTCTGAGACATTTGGTGCTGAATAACAATTATGGAGTCTTACACAGAATCAGGAGAGCTTAGGCTTGAAGAAAAAAAACCTACAACTCCCTTCAGGGATAATGATGTCACAGCAAAGACAGATAGTGATAACTGTAAGTATATTTTGTACATATAAAGTAAGAATACTATGGGAGAAGAAATTACAACATCTATCTTTATGGATAACTATTAGGTCTTCAAGATAGTACTCTTAGATAAGTTTTCTAATTGCCTCCTTCCCTTCACTCAACAAAGTGCCACTCAAATGTTTTTGTGTAGAAACGTGGGCTTTAGTATTTTGTGTTGAGCCTTTTTGCTCAACATCAGTTTTTTTCAATGTAATGTCATCGTTTTGGCAGCTTTGGCTCCATGCTCAGTTGCCTTATTATGCACTTAAACTATCACTAATTGCTGATCATATCAATGTCTTTTACTCTCTGAAGTACCATTAAAAACCAGTAGAAAACTGCACACCTCAAAACTTGCTTAAATGACTGATGCTAAAAGATACCATTTTTAAAAATGTTGGTCTCTTAGCTGACAGAAATAATAAATGTGTTCCAAATGCTTCAGTATAAACTGAAGTGAAAGAAGTCAGATACTCATTAATAGTCCTAACAGTCTTTGTTATGCTAATTCACAGAGAGTGAAGATGACAACTCTCAAAAGACATTGTAACTGTAAACCTTGGACACAGAGTAGCATTCTGTCTCCTTTTCTCTGCATCCCCTCTATGTTTCCAGCTCACTAGGTCATCAGAGGAGCTGTGCCTCAGAGTAAAACACTGTATACTGCACTCCAATTACCTGGGAAGCTTTGGGATGCCGGTATTCCCCTCTCTGTTATGCTGGCCAGCTGGATTCATTTCACTGGCTATTAGTACTTCATTTATTGTGGAACGTGGCTCTCTTAAAATTGGTTGCCTGGCATTGTATGCTCATCCGAGTCCTGATCATCTGCAGAGAAATGTAAAAAACAGGATCCAAACAGGCAAAGTTTGGCATCAGGAAAATGAATCTGATAATGCTCCTGTGCAAAATGAATACCCATGCAATTAATGTATCGCATACATGAATGTCACAGGAGGGAAAAGCACACCCACAGTGTGTGAAGTCCCACAAGATTTCTTTCTTTTTGTTTCCTCAGGTGAAACAAATTATTGACTCAGTTCACTCAGTCCGTTTCCATTTGGTGCTCGCTTCTATCTAAAATTATTGTTCAGAGTCTGTATGTCATAGAAAAATGGTTTTCCTCCTATATCTTTGGTTTCCTCATCAAGTATTTTGATGACACCTTGCCCAGACAAAAAAAAGCTAGAACAAGATTTTTCTGTCAAACACCCAAAGTAAAAACATGCCAAGGGGGAAACATGCGCTGAACGCCCCGCTGTGCGCGATTTTAACCGAGAGCATCGACTACAGCTGATGGGGAGTCCACAGGAGATTGTGTGATGTGTTGCCGTGGTGACAGTGTGATGCTCTCCTTCTGCTCTTCCTGTTCCTTTTCTTCACGCTCACGCTCACTCCAACCCCCGCCCCTCTCCTTTACTCAGGCGTTGAATCTCTTGGCGTCCCCATGGGCGAAGAGAGGGGTCAGGGTTGGCTCCATCTGTCTATGTGATGGGCACTGGTGCCAAGCGCCACAGGGGCTGGAGAGAGAGGAGAGCAGGCTCGTGTGGAGTGGTAGGGTAAAGGATGTTTTTGAGCTGTCATGTGGGACTTCAAATGGGGGATAAGGCTGGGAAGTGGATTGAGGCTGAGGGGGAGGAATAGGTGTAAAGCGGTTTGAGAAGAAGGGGGTAAGGATGAAGGGAATTGCTTGGGGCTAAGGACACTGCTTTTCTTGGTGGATTCTGATGTTGTCGGCCAAGAGGAATGATGCTGAATAGGTCTTTATGTAAACAAGCTGAATATTTCTTTTTTTTTCTCTCTCTCTCTCTCCTGATACAATGGACAGGCGAGGACCTCGGGGAGCCTCACTCTATCCGGAAACGGTGCAGAGACAATGGCCGAGTCAGTGTCACTGTCCTCTCTGTCAGGGATCACAAAGGAAAACCTAAGAGAGGCAGAAAGACAGAAATGCTTTTTACCAAAACAGCACCTTCTGTTCTGTAACTGTCTCCGACGTTCTCTCTAACATCTTATCTGCAGTAGAAAGTGTACACACGCTCATGATACAAACAGGATTTTGAATTTGAGTGTTACACAAATCATTTTAGAAAGTTTTCTGTGTTAAATGTCACATCTATCATGAGTTCTTCATCTGGGAATTCAAAAACCTGGTTGCATAAGTGTGAACACCCTTAAACTAATACTTTGATAAAGAACCAACAACTCAGCATAGTCTGCAGAAAACTTAAAAAAACCCTTAGAAGGTTTGACAACTACTGATCATTAAAACTTTAAAAGTATTTTTGTAAACTTGCAAGACAATAATTGTATATAATACAGGTTATATAGTAGAGAATTTGGGATGTAACAGGGTTTTCTGTCATGAGATCGATAGCTATTAAAATATAATACTTTTGAACAAAGTCAGGTCTGTCTAGCGAAGTGCCATCCGGTCCCTGTAGTGGTTTAAGGTTTCACTATGAACATGGAAATGTGTTACCCATGAAATCCTGATGTAGCTATGCTTGAGGCTTATTTTAAAGTACAAGAGGATGTTGCTTTTCACCTATCCTGTTGTTTAGACTAATAGATTTCTCATTCTAGCTAGATTCTATGTTTCTACATTTAAATAGTTGGCCATAAAGTCAATGTTTTTATCAAATCAGATTTTAAGCATTATTAAAGGTTCACTCCTCTCTCTCCAAATATAAACACATCTGGGCAGTAAAAGACTTAAATGACAGTGGTAGAAAACACCAAAGACGCACATCACAAACCCAGTATCAGTGTATTTTGTCCCACTTCTTTAATAACCTTTATGGAAAATATCTTAACTTTTAGGATGGAAATTTGAGATCCTGCAGGGATGCAGATCCTAATAGGTGAGTGACACTTTAACCCATCATATTGCACTATAAGTTCAAATGTTTTGGTTTTTTTTGGTTTAACACCAGATATGTATGCCCATCAACCTCAGTTGCACTTTAAAGCCAGTTGTCTGAATTTCAGAAAACCATCACCATTTTATGTTTCATGGAACAATTTACCTGTGTGATTATAGACTTTTGTGAAATTTGATTAGATTTTAAACTTCCCATTTACACAATTGTCCCAGCCAGATTAATTGAGACATTTACTGACTAAGATATTTTATCAGTTTTTAGTTAAAAACAGCCTCTGAGCAGCCCAGAAAGCTAACAACTTTTTCCCACTGACACACTAACCACATGCAAACACACACACACACACACACACACACACACCCCCACACACACATTTATATCCATCTTTTTTCCCTCCTATACACCTACTTATCTGGAATAAAGCTGCAGCTTTAGGCACCTTGCTCCTATGCTCCTCTGTCTCACCACCAGGCCTCCTCATAGTGGCCACTCTGTGTTTCTCGTTTGTGCTGCCTGTTGGAGTTTTGGTGCTGCAGACAAGGTGAGTAGATGGGGGAGGTAAGATTTCCTGCCATTGCAACAGATCCTCATCTGGATCCAAGTAAGAGATTGTCTGACTCAAATGCCCTTGTGGAATAATATATGCTAACATAAACAACTGTTTTCCTGTGTCAACATTATCTATTCTACCTCAGTAAGGTCTTACAGAAATGAATGTCACCAGTAAAAGCCTGGTCTTAAAAAAAAGTAAGACTGCTTATATAAATTTTTATCAGTTTAACATAAGAAGACTGTCAGTTTCTGTTGATAAAAATAAAGTCCAACACTATCTGATTCAATACAGTTCTGGTTGGAGGTCATGTCATACATTCTGTGTACATTTATTATTTTTTTCAAGGCCAAAGATGCTGCCATCAGGCACAAGGTAAAGTACAGCAAGGATCAGTCAATCACAAAGGTATTCACAGAGGCAGACACTGATAGGCACACCCTCACTTCACAATAAACTGGCCAAATGTTTAGAGGCAGAGGGAGGAAATCTGTGTATGTGCCCTGGTAACCATCCTCCCCCCTTTTTCTTTGCACATTGACAGGAGGCTGTTAAGTGCATAATGTGCATTTTTGTTTTCCTGTCAAAATAGCAGAAGCAAAACTTTACGTTTAGCTTTCATGACAGCAAATTGTGCCTATTAAGAATTAAAAGCAACACTGTACTTTTGTTCTTTTCACAATACACCCAATGTGGATGAATCCATTAACATTTCCACCCTTTCATTTTGTACCTGTATCTGAGTCAATGCGTACACATGTACTTAGCCATTGCATAATCAGTTTATTGGTCTTGGTGGTTAGGTATGGTGATTCATTAAAGAGATAAGTAATCAGGGGCTTTGGGCGGTTCAGTTGGTAGAGCATGAGCAGAGGCTACAGTCCTTGACGTTGTTGTCCTGGGTTCGATTCCTGGTCTCGGACCGTTTGCTGCATGTGTTCCTCCTCTCTCCACTCTATTTACTATTCAATAAATGACACGAGAGTCAAAAAAGATCAGAACAATCATTTAAAAGGTTTAATCTTGTTAAGAATTTAATCTTTTGTATACCATTTGCTGGATATTTGTTATTAAACCCAATGTCCATTTACTGTGGTTTTAATCCCTGTTTGGATCAGTTGACTCTTATCAAATATGAGAGATTAGGAGCCCTGATCAACCCAAAATAACTTTGGATGACTTCCTGCAGACAGATATAATTCATATGGGTCACGTAACCCCATTTCCTAGCACTAGCATGTGACCAGATTATTAAATAGTACTTTATATCATAGATAGTTGATATGGAGCATCCTTAAGGCTGGTACATATTGGTGCACAGCTGGCACAAAAACTCCTTTGGTATCCAAAACAATTCTGGGTACAAACTGATCAAAACCGTAAAAGTACAAACTTGCAAATTAACTAAACGACCAGGAGTTTTATCCCCCTAACCATAAATACACTTAAACGACTGATAATCATAAAGTTGGATTTAGTGGTTGGTCTTTGATATTTGAACTGAAGAAGCTGCAGTTTGATACAGTGGCATGTGACTGACATATAATTACGCAACAGCCTCTTTTTAAACCGTCAGTAAAGAAACAGAGTGATGCGTATAACTAGCAGTACATAGACCCAATGGATGTCTGTTATTCTCAATTTAAAAGAAAAATCTAAAAGATAAAAATGCAGGCCAGCCAGTTGTTCCCTATGGCCATGCACAGCTGTGAATATTAGAACAGCAATAAATTCACCAATTAACATGCAAGTCTCCTTCTGCCACTTTGCTGCTGATTATGGGTGAAAGATTGCTTTTTTCCTAAAATCATCTAGCATTGCTTTTTAAAATTCACTTCTGCGCATTTAAGATTTTAAGATCTTTAAGCGCACAGAGATCTTTGGAGCAAGAAATGTGTGTTGCTCCAAACATTTCCACTAGAAATATTTGGAGCAAGACGCTGCATATCTTCTATAAATCTCTTGTGAAATCTTCTACCATCATATGTTGGGGTAAGAGCATCACAGGCAGTGACTTAAAAAGGGTAAATGAGGTGATAAAGAATCCTGCTTCTGTTCAGGAGACTACTGTAGAACCTCTGGAGAATACTTCATAAACTTAAGAACAATACGAAACACCCTGATTAGCTTGTTCATGACAATGATATACAACAACTGAGTGTCTTCAGTCAGAAGCTTCTAATATACCTCTGTAATACAGCCTTCTACAGGAGCTCCTTTGTTAACTGGATTATTTGACTGTTAACGGATATTCTTCAAAAACAGCACAGTCTGAAATTTGAAAACTTTATCTTATTTCATTTTGTGTTCTAAAATCCAAAAAGATTACTTAAAGCTTTTTCTGGCATCTGGATGAAGTTACGCTGATATAAGCAAGATAACTGCAGTACAAAAATCTGCCAACATTGGACTAATATAATTTAAACTGACTATGTTCTTTAACTAACATGCAGTTTTGATTTTTAAAAGGGAGAAAATGGGAATTATTTTTAGAGAAATCACTTTCTGTCATCATTATTGCCAATAGTGAAATTCTAGGCGAGAGAAACTGTGGATAACAGAACTCTTAATAACTCATAGCATTACTTAATCACATATTTATTGAAAAGTTGTAAGCTTGTTCTATTGTTGAAAAAAGGAAACAAGTAAAACATATGGAAGAAAGTGCTCTTGTCACACAGGACCAAAGTTAAGCTTTGTGGTTTAAATACAAAGTGTATGATGTATAAAGTGAAAAATAAAAACATATATAAAAGAAAACACTGAACACACCATCCTTGCAATGAAACATGGTAGCAATATCCTCATCATGTGGCCATGCTTTTCACTGGGGCAAGGTAACTTACAAATTGCTGACTGTGAGTTGTTTATGTTCTTTCTTGCTAAGGCTTTAGTTCTGGAGTAATTTACTATGCCTAATATTAAGCAGCTATTTTATTTATCCAAACAAATAATGTTAAGTATTTTCTGGGTTGTTCAAGGGTGACAAAATGCTAACGATGCATTACCTAAGTGATGTTGGAACTAATTTAGGAGAAAATCTTCATAAAAAATAACTCATTGTAGTCTTTTGCAGGATTGTGTGAAACTGATTATGTTTATTAGTAGCCTTGTAATGTGCCCAGGGACAGAAGTGAGCACAATCAATACGACTGCTGTTGCCCACACCCTATATGCTAGACTGTGTGCACGTGCAAAAAATCCCTGGAGGATATCTCACATTATGATCTCCCCTTTACTTCCACAGTGTATGTGATGTCCAGCTCTTACACACCACATACACAAATTTTGATCTCGTAACTTCAACACACAGTCATTTACTGACTCACTTTGTTTTTGCTTTTTTTTCTCCACTTCTTTCATCCTGCTCTTATTAACTTCAGGCTGTTTCTTAACGAGGACTATCACATGTTGTTTTCGGCCTGACTTGTGTTTTAAGCATTAGACTTCACCTTAAAAGCACTGAGGAGTGTTTTCAGAAGACTGAGGGTGACTGCATGCATGTAAAGCCTACTTCATATGCCCTGTCATGATTAATCTCCCATCAACATTATGACCGATCTATAATAGCAGCCCATTGGGGGTCATGCCCGTGCAACCATGTATCGACCTGTTCCAATTGCAATATTGAATACAGCTTCAACAACACTTCCTTTATGTGTGTTTTTATGGATTTCCCACAATGCAGCAAAACTGATATGACAGTAGCCTTGTGAACTGATGAGATACAGTGTATTTCTGTGTTACAGTAAGCACTTTGAGACTGCAGGCCTTGCCAGTGCAAAGGTTAGGGTGTGTTTCATTACTGACATCATGTTTTACGTCCTTGTTTTGATGGAACAGAACAGCACAGTTTATAAAAGAAGGCAGAGGTATAACACTGGAAGAGGAACTCCATCCAGATTCCTAAAATATTGTGATTTTTTAATTGAAATTGCCAAAAAGTTTGTATTGTGTATATTTATTCCTGTCAGGCAAATTACCCACAAAGCAAAAACTTTATGCAACAAAGTTAAATTAATGTTTTGTGATGCACGATTAGAAGGCACATCATAATGGTTACTGCTGAGGTTTTATTTTACACAGCTAAGCACGTTGAAGCACTTTAAAGATCAAACAACAAGCTCGAACTAGATCCTATTTGAAACGAATAATTTCCTTCCAAAATAAAGACAAAAACGAAAAGGAAAGAGAGATAACACACAAAACGCACTAAAGACGAAAGGGATAAGTTTATCATCTAAATAATTAGGTAACTATCAAGCCTACACATAAAATTAAAACAATCAAAAAGCATTCTGATGTGATGGTAAAAAAACTTACATTAAAGTTAAACCAGTCAAATTAGATAAGTTTGATTTAGAAAGGAAAAAAGTTAGACCCCAAGAGCACAGCTCCATTCTTTAGGGATGGCGGATTATTAAACGAGTCTTACCTGCGCACTCGGTTTGTCAGTCTGATGTCTTCCTTTCTGAGCCGTGAAGGTCCTTTTTTTTAATATTCAGCCATGCGTGGGCTACGTAAAGTCCCACCGCTGTATCTCGCTGAGCACCTTCAGCCTTTTGGACCAGGACGTTCCGGTCCTTGCGGCTGTACTGCCCGTCTCGCTGCCTCCGTCGGCTCTCCGTCCGCAGACTCAGCTTGTCTCCTTCGCCCGCTCACCGCATCGACGGACTTCCCCCGTTTAATGCAGGTGTGGCAGCGCGCGGCGGCAGGGGACGCTGCTGGGTGGAGACAGAGAGGAAGAGGCGCCCAATCAACGGATGCACCGCCGCGGGTCTTAGCGGGGAGCCCCGCACGTGACGAGAGCCAATAACATATAAACCCCCGAGGGGGGGACAGATTTATTGAACAGAAGTCATTTTAACAACTCCAGACCATCTGTGATAGATCAGTCAGCCAATAGAATGGAATAGAAATATCCTTTATTATCCCCTCAGGTGTAACAGCACCTGTGGAATAATAAAGTGGAATCAATCATCTCTGGACACTGACTAGATATGCATGACCTCCAACTAATATTAGCTCTGGTATTCCGTTTTTTAAGAAACGTTAATACAAATACAGAGGCGATCTATAATAATGTGCAAGAGTAAAATCTGCAATTAAGATATTTTAAGCATTAATCAATATGTTACAGTCTTTGTGTTTTCAGGTATTTCAGACATCTTATGATTTGGGGCAAGCCATTAAAATTATATGACAAAGCATAGGTTATCTATAAATTTTCTATACATCTAAAATATTAACTTTTTTTTTTTTAGCATTGTGTGGTTTGGAATGAAGTTGTTTAGAGATTTTACACACTGATAAAGTTTATCATTGTAGAATAATGCCTTCATCATTGTTTGAAAATAACCTTGTGAACCAGACTACACTGATGAACAGCAGTAATGGCTTCACTAAAGTCAATAATGAGTGGCATTGTGTTAATACATCTGCATGCACCAGAGCAGCAAATGCCAAAAGCTGCTTTATTTTAGAAGTAGCACTTTCACATGATTCAGTGAATTTAATTAGCAGCATCTAGATGCTAATTTCTCTCTGAACTCTAACTGAAATGTACAATTATTGTAAATTTCTTTTTCTCAAGACTGAAGCATTTAACAATTTGAATAGGATGTAAAAGTAAGTCTGAAAGTAAAGCAAGCGATTTCTCTTACTTAAGAATTATTCTTAAGAATATTCCGAAATGGCATTTATCCAAGCAGTTCTTGAAATGACCAACTGAAGGCATACAATCATTTCTCACACATGGTTAATATTAAGATGTGCTGATTAATATCTTCATTGGTATTTAACATATTCCCTTTTGATCAGGTTCACCTTCATTTGAGCAAAGATGACATTTTATTTATGGTTTGTGTTCCTTAATTAGTTCAGATTTTATAGCTTTTATAGTTTTATAGTTTATAATATATATTTCTTTTATAGTTCAGATAATCTAAAAGTTTAGTTTGAAAGTTGCAGAGCAAAGTAATATTTGGCAAGGCTCTTTCATAGGCAATAGAAATCATAAACTTACTGTCTCAAAGATTTACGTATAATCACACATGAAGGGTTTTTCAAATGACTAAAACAACATATATATATGTGATAATAGAACAGCTTTTGGAAAGTAAAAGATAGGTTTCAGAAAGCATTCATGTGTGTGAACTCATCTCTGAATATGTGACATTATCTGTGCCTCTTCATCGGTACAGCGGTAACAGTGTGGATCATATTCAGCATTTCAGCAGGTTTCTTTCTTGCAGTGCTTGTTCTTCAAGTTCGATATTTTCACCCTCATCAGGGCTGCGATCCAAAATTAGATCAAGTACCTCATTCATGGTTCGTCACTTACGTATTGTGGTGCTACCACAGAACTGTCATGTGCTGGCGGAAAAATGTTATTTATAGACCAAAGCTGCAGGAGCTGATTAGTGTACTTGTGTTGGTTACAGTATTGTGAATGTGAAAGAGAATCTGGGAGTGTGAAAGTGGGACTGCATCTGGATGCAGAAACACTTTTGTCGTTTTGTTTGTTCATCACACGCATCACAGCACCAATTTGTGTGTCTTCTCAGCATTTCATTTTTTTATTTGAAAGAAAATACCTTCTATGTCAGTTGGTTAGGCTGATAAATAACCGTGGTGTGTGCTATAACACATTGATCAAGGCATCTCTGACTCTGAGACTGAATGATTGATTCTCTTTGGCTAGGCCAAGACTGCCTCACATCCATTTAGCTGCTGTATTTCCCAGTGATGTGTCATAATTGGAATCATATAAAAACACTATTCTTCAGAGTTAAGGGTAAATTTAATAATAGTTCATTTTAAAAAAGACAGAAGTATAGTGAACCAACATGGCTAAGACTGACTATTTCCAGATGGAATAAATCTGCTTTACTAAACTTGATCCTATTTATTGTCACTTGGTGTACTCTCCCATTTCTCAGATTCCCTGGAGATTTAACTCTATGGTTTTGGACTGGGTGCATTTGCAATTATGGTGTTTCGGTTAAATAAGAAACCCAGTTAAAATCACTTGTAAATAAGATAGTTCATGCGATAAGTCGTCAACAAACATCCCATGCCACGTTCCTTCAACTACTTCCTGTCGTCTTCTTTTTGTGGTTTGCGCCAGTGGCAACATCTGGTTGTTGATCATGTGACTCGTGTGTTTCCATTGCAGTTTTGTAAAATAAAGTCATTTAAATACAATCAAAAGCCCAAATCATTCTAGCGCCAAAAGTTTTTATCAAAACACAAGAGTTTTTCCATTTAGTTGATTTATTTTCAAAATGTCAAATTGTGCAATGATATGGTCAATTCAAATGCAGCAAGATATTTTTTATACAAAATAATGACTTTATCAATCAAGTTCATTCATGGAAAATTGATTCATTTGATATACTTTACTAGAATTGGTTTTAATTACTTCCTAAGTGTTAGTACTTTAAAGTCCACTATTTCTGTTGGAAACATTAAAATAATTTGAAAGCATAAACACTTTAAGGCAAAACAAGTTGCAAAATTGGACTCCAAATATGGCCTTTTTCTCTGATGCCTGCTCACTGCTTAGAGGTTGACAGCTTCTGAGTCTCAATGAGTTGTTTTCCTTCAGTCGATCTTCGTGGCTGGAAGACTCCATCTGTGTCTATCATGTGTAGAGCTCCACCTGGAAGACTTATGAGCAGAACTATGACAGACTGTCAGCAGCAGTGACACTGGCATAAGAAAACATCACATTTCCTCCAAGAAGAAGCATGACTATGTAATCAAACAGCAATCTTTCTAACAAAAATCATTGGCAGTATTTTGAGAGTAGGTAAATCAGTGATCCATATCGTAATGTAAAAAACATAAAGACTTTTGAAAAACAACATTAAATTGAAAAATATTGAAAAATAATGTCTTATAAGGAACATCTTGAAGTAACAAGTGAAGAAGGAAGGACTAGGCAATTTCTAACATCTGACTATTAATGGAATCTAGCCATACTTTGTCTAAATTCGAAACAAAGAGATATCGAAAACATACACAGATTCATATGCAAACTTAAATTATCACTTTGAGATCATTAAAGTGTTTTTGAATTTGAATTTGAAAAGCATTTTCTTAATACAAATTACATATCAGAAAGTTATTTCTAATACCAAACGTTATTAAAATAAAACATAATTTGTTGACTGACTTAAAAGTTCAAAATCTGCTTTTTTATAAACTTTGCTTTTTGGCTTGTTTTTCAATTAACATATGTTTCCCCTCAAAGAGTTTGCACATTAGCTCTTATTTAAATTCGATAAACTTTCCACACCCAGTCATAGTTTAAATTTCACAAAACTTTGAAACCTAGAGTTGGTCATCAAATAACCCAGCATGATGCCCAGGATATTCTCAAAAAAGATTTTAAGAACTATCGAACCGTGACTACTCAAAAGGGAGCAACACAAGATGCACACATATGAATGAATTTTGCAAAGGCTCAGTAGATACACCAGCACTGATTGGGTCCCTGATCCTTGATCTAAAAGGACCAATATCTCATTTCCATTTAAATTAAGGCCACCTTGTCAGTAGGCTGATGCTGCAACTGTCATCGATGATGGTAGGAAAAGAAACTTTGCTTCTTACCAATAAAAGTCCCAACATGATCTCCTCATCCATACAAGATATAGACTTTGATTAATCTAGTGACAAAATCTAAGATGATGCCTTTTAGAATGAAAGCCCAGTTAGTGCATAAAGTGGATGTAAAAAAAAAAAAAAAAAGTTTGATCACACTTAGATGATTTGAGTGAAATCCCTAATCAACTTCTGGGAAAAAAAGTTTAAAACAATAAGGTGACTAAAGACAGACTTAAAAGAAGATATCAAAAAATGTAGGTTACTAGGAGATGAGATCACTTTTGTTATATTCCAAAAATGCACATTTTTAGAACATTTAGGAAAAAAACTCAAAACCATATTGTTGTTAAATGTCTACAACTCTAAATGAGAAAAGGATGATCAAACACATCTATCAATATGCCTGACATTCTTTCTTAAAGAGCACTCATAAGCTGATTACCACTACATTATTATAGTTATTTGCGAAGACACAACACTGAATAGTAACCTGTCACAGTTTGAGTCTGTCTTCACTGATGAAGGCACCACCTCTGCAAATCCATAATTGCCTTAATTCCTGCACCTGTTCCACTCTGCTTAAATACCCTTCTGTTTCACCTGCTCTCTGCCAGATTGTGTGAAGCAGTCCTTGTCTCAGTGGTTCAGTGTGGTTTTATTTTCTCCTAAACCTGATTTCTTGTCCACGCTGTTTGTCGGGTCCTCTGTAAGTTGCTTTTAATTCAGCTTGATGTCAGTAGCTACACCTGATTTGGGATTTGATTCTGTTTAATGACTTTGCATTTAGACACATGGATTGGCACTAGGATTTTGAGTTTTTGCTCTATAATCTGGGATTTTCTCCATCTGCCCCTCTCCAGTTGTCTTCTCTTTAACTGTTTCTTTAAGATGAAGCGTCCCTCCCTCAGTCGTGCAGTCAAAAAAATCTGCCTCTCCTGATTTTCTACTGCATCCATTCAGAAAAGGCAATGGGTTTGGCCAATGTTTGTTAAAATGCTGTTGCCCCATCTTTCTATTTCTGCACTGCAGTTTTGACTCTCAACCTGCAACTCTTAACCCTACAGTAACTGAAACTTGTAACTTTCAATGCATTCGGTTTTTACTTATACCATCATTGCCACTTTCAATTTATTCAGCTTTTTCAGAATAAAAAAAGCAGAATAAATAAAACGTTCTGCCAATCTATTGATTGGCAGAACACCTACTGCAAATCCACTGAACATGGTCAATCGTTTGCAAACCTTTACATTTTATTATGATAAAGACTGAAACTCTTCATGTCTTTTTTTGATTTAATCTTATCAAAGTAAATGTAATCAACAACTAAAATGCATGTGGCATGAATCATAATGTCATGTATTAAAGACACCAAACCAGTAGGATAATAGCTACATGCTGGTGATCACGAGAGAAAGACCACAGTAACCTTTATTCCTGTTTTTTATGGGGTCACATCTCTACCAGAACTGTGAGGATGCACTAATTATTCACATCTGGCAGTGTCTTTCAAATCTCATGAGCATCACAAATCTGGCTCTGTAAATTCATTTCCAAGTCTAGCTTGTAAGTTGTCTTAAAATTCAACGTGCGGTGCTCTCGACTCTTATTGCTAACCCTCCTTAAGATGTGTAAAAATATGAGTCATTCATTGCAGCAGCCTAATTTCACTCTGAAAACAAACAATTCAGGTAAATCTTCATGAAACAAAGGATACATATTTATAAACAGGTGTTTTTTATCTAATGTCGAATGTGGGACATGATCTGTGATGCTGTGGGCCTCGTTCTCTTCCAAAAGCCCTGAAAACATAGCAGAGTGCATAACAAAATGAACTCTTTAAAACATCCACCCCTCCATTCATCCATCTATGAAATATCCAGATGTTTCACATAACAATTTGGTGGAACCTACCAGAAAAGTGAAATTGGACGGCCTCAGGGCCTGTGAGCAGGATATTAATTATAGCCAGATGGCTGAAACAACACAGAAGTTTCTCTGTGTTGTTGTTTCTTGTCAGGGAAGATGTTTATCCTTCACAATATAAATGTACTCTGATGGTGTATTCTAAGGATCTGTATTTTATGCTTTTTTACTGGGGCTGCCAGTGGGCCAGGAGGATGCTGTATTTTTTGAAGGCATTTTAAAAAGCAATTTAAGTGAGTAAATGATAAGGGAAACAACCAATTCAGACAAACCAGGGAGATATGCGGTGAGATTAGGTCATCAATATCCAGCAATGACTCCCTTTTTGTCTTTAAAAAAATGCTGAGTAACAGAAAGAGGTCTAAGTGACTTTGAAAGAGAGTTTATTGTTAGGAAACAGAGGGCAGGATTTGTAGTCACCAACACTGTTCAGCTGTCTGCTTCAATGCTACAGGGACTACAGTGACATCTGCAGTTAGAGCTGAGAGAGTCATCAGTAAACAGTGGCTGTGGTGAACACTTGATTCTGACTCATCAGGGCAAAAAAACAGCAAAATTCAAATGACTAAAATGGTCAATAGGTTTGGTTTGATGCTAATTACACGGAAAATGCAAGCAGCACTGATGTTCAAGTAAGCCAATGTTTGAAAAGTGGCACAGCCTTTAGAAATGATTATAAGGTTATCGAAAAACGATACTCAAGGGATAAGAGAAACCTTTACATTTGAGACGAACTGCTATCATGATCTAATGTTTACATTTGAGTGATTTTTACACCAGTGGACCAAAACAAATCAGGAAATCTTTCCCCCAATGTGAGGAGACCCATGATCTGAACCGTTTCACTGGTTCTGGGTCAACTTTTCATCTATGGAAATAATGGGCATTTCATGCTGAAACATTTTATTCTGAAGGTAGTCCTTTTTTCCCAAAATGACAGTGCCTGGTTCCTTTGTACAACTGGGGGTCACTGAATTGCTTGATAAAGGTTAATGTTTGAATCATATTGTATCACCTTCACGGTCACCAGATTTTAACACAATTGGACACAAAGAAGACATCTAAAGTACTCTCGTCAATCATAAACTACAGGGGAACTTTTTGTACAAATTGCAAAGTCCATTCACCCAATAACACTCAGACAGACAGACAGACAGATAGCAAAAGCAACTGTTCTTGATGATTAATCTAGTTGAATCAAAGCAGATTCATGTTCATGTCTAAATCTTTTAAAGAAGTCTTTAATCCCAATTTGTAGGCGTAATTAGTTATAGGTTATTTCTAAAGCTTACTGACTTCTGCACAACCACTGTTTTAGATTTGTCTTACATGCATCTAAATTAACAGTTTTTGTTCACAACTGCCTCAGGGTTCAAAACAACATCAGAAACTTAATTTATGGTGCAACGGATTATTTCATCTGTTGACTCATTTTTTTCTGACTTCTGACATCCGCGAGACATGTTTGTCCACACGATCGCCGGTCACTGCATATTTTCTGTGTTTGGAACGATGTTCAGATGGTTGTGCATGAAAAATCACAGAAGATCAGAAGTTTCTGAAATACTCAGATCTGTCCGTCTGGCATCAACAACCATGTCAACTACAAAGTCGCTGAAACGCACTTTCTTCCCAGTTGTGATGTTTGGTTTAAACAGTTTGCCTTCATCACCTTCAGATGTCTAAATGCATGGAGTTGCTATCTTGTTAGCCAAACCGCTTTATCTGTTGAGAGGAAATCAAACAATAACATTCCTGTTGAATGTTTTGACATTTTTTATAGTTCATATGTATTTTTTTCTGATTTATTTTGTTCACGTGATAATTTAGTATGACACTATGTTGTTCTTGATATTACTGAACTTACTATTATAACAATTCAGAAGCTTTACATAACCTCTTTGAGATGTTTGTATGTCACTATGTTAAATATTTCTTTATGACTTTTGTGAATTTCACATTAATTAAATTCCTAATGAATTGACACTGAAATTCAAAAACAAGTAACAATATACCCTTACATTAACCTGCACAGTCTGGTTAATTAAAGAAATCAACCAGTTAATTTCATAATTTGATACTCTTAGATTTCAGTTTTGTGGAAAGTACATTTGTAAACTCAATATATAAAGTATTTATCTTCATTAAACCAAAACTTTGGCAAAGTTTATCCTTAAACCCATCAAACTTTTCTGTTAGCTAAGAAGGACACAATAATAATTCTTCTCAGGTTCACATCAACTAATTAGCAAATTTATTTTGACGAAAATTTCTTTTACAAAACATTCTTTTCCTCCAGTGTAATTAAACTGTTAGGGTGAAAAACAAAGGATTGACAAGTTAATCAGACTTTTGCTTTTAGCCTTAACAAGATTTATGAAGGTTTGTGTGCATAAAGCCGGTAGGTAATTAATCAAAAATAACCTTGTTACCTCGTTTTACTTGGTTTGTAAGAGAGTGAACTGACTTTCAGCTAAGTGAATTAGATGACCATGAATAGAAGGAATAGCAACACCAAAAGACTTTATTTTCTATTTGTACCTTGTTTGATCTTTTTTAATGTGATTCTCTTGTGGTTTTAGAAGATTTTTGGTAAAGGTCTTACTTCCCTTTGTTCTCTCATTAAACCTTGAAATCTTAAGCACATTTTTTTCCCGTCAAACACGAAGCCCTCCCAACAGTGAGAAAATGAAACAGGAACTCTCCTTTCAGATCTGCTTTAGCTGAAATGTTTGCTGTCTAATATTTCTCATTAAGACCTCTTTCAAAAGCTCAAAAGCCATTGATATTGTATTATGTAAAGATGCTTAAAATATAAGCAGCTGTTTTCAGACGTATTATAATTAGGTAGAGGTGGAAACCAGTCTGACAGCAGACCAACGAGAACAGCAGCTGCTGCACTCCGAGCAAATCTTTATTCATGAGTTGGCGGAGAATCTCAAAAAAGCACATATGAATACACACGTTAAATCTTCCCATTAAAGCCAAAGAGACATTTATTTGCTCATCCAATTAGTTTTCTTATTTTGACACTTTTCAAAGTAAATATCAGTCAAATCTGTTTCTTCCTCATTGGGCTTGAAAAATAATTACATAAAGGATTGCAGCTAAGGTGTGAACTACGGTATCTTACTAAACAAGATACCGTAACTATAAAATGTTAAGTCTTTCCTTTAGTACACAAAACCAGATTGGTCAATTTCACGAGTTTTGAAAAAGATAATCTGATTTGCGTACAGCAAATGAAAGGTCTAAAATGAACCTTCAAACCCTTATTGTCCTCCAGTATGTCAATGTCTTAACTATTAAAGTCCTATCAAAAGGTTTCAACTCTGCAAATACGATTTTTAGGATAGTATTGTTGCAGCATTAACATCAAACTTATAGATCAGATTTATAAAAGAACAGTCATGATAAGACAAAAAAATGGACAGTCCTAAAAGTCTGTACTCTTGATTTTATCAAGTAATCAACATTCTCTTATGTATATCCTACTATCACTCCTCCATGCTGCCTGAAAATGGAACCTCATTGAACACTAAAATAAACATCACTTTTCAGGAAAAAGAAGGATGCAAGGATAAAATTGTTAAAATGTACAAATAATGTAGTTAAAATTACTTTTCACAATCCAAAACTGATTTTTGAAAGAATCTGGGAAGAATGAAAACATAGCCTTTCTGGACAAGAGCTAGACATCTGACTGGGTTCTCCCAGCAAGTCCCATTATGGTGTCCATCGTACACAGATCCCTCATCATGGCTCCATAAATATTCCTGTAAAAATGTCATAATTTTTAAACAAAAAAAAAAATAATTATTGGATAGGTAATTAGTAAAAAATACATTTCACATTCATGTGACATTTATTTCAACATTATTCAAATGAACTACATTTGTCTGGGGGTTGAGTTTAGAAGATTTTAGAAAGCTGCAATAATGTAACACTTGGCTGAAGCACCTTCTGATTGACTTTCAGCTTTTAGTCATTTTGAGCTTCCACCTGCCATTAATTATGACTCTGATTAGCCTGAAATAAGATTCTGCTGCCCCAGTTGGGATTTCTTAACTGTTGCACACTTGCAGCTTTAAGTTAAAGCCATAAGTTTACAGAAAGGTAGCAAAAAATCTAAAGGATCAGTTAAACAAAGGTAGCAGGACATTACAAAAACTACATGTTTCACCAAAATTACAGGAAGAACAGCAAATAAATTTATCAGGAAACCTGCCAACAGACCAACGACACTGAAAGAGCTGCAGAAACTTGAAACAATGACATATTTATGCTACATGTCACATTGGTCTTTTGTATTCTCTAGATGTCTAGGCTAAGGAGTGAGATTGTGACTCGAGAGCCTTTTGTAGCAAAGAAAACATCCAAAACTTATTAAACATTCACATGAAGAATCAGAAAGAATAAGACTAATTTATGTTTCAGCATCAAAGTGAATCCAAGCACACAGTCAAATCAACAAAAGACTTAGTTCATAATTTTAAAAAATAAGGTTTTGTAAAAAAAAAATAAAAATAATAATTAATTTCAACAGAAGATCTGTGAATTCCCCTGGAGAAGGCTTTGAACAAAAGATGTCCTGACAAGCTGATAGATTCTTTCACAAGTAGAGGGGACAAATATTAGCAAGTGAGGATGTGGACGTCATTTTTGCTAGACTCCTCACAAAAATGACTGAAATGAAATCCAAGGTGCTTCAACAAAGTACTAAATTAGGAGTAACTAACCAGTCAATTGTCAAACATTAAAATAAATCATTTTGTGACATGAAAGCTTTAGAATGAATCTGTCAAACTGCTTGAAGGTCATGAAACCACAACACAGATGGAGCAAAAAGTTGTTTGCGGAGCAAAGTGATGAGGAAACCTGAATTCCAGAGGGGTAATCAGAAAGATGCAGGGAGACAGGAGATAAATGAGGAGAGAATGAGTCAGTGAGAAAGGCAATTACGTATCGGGAGGAACATACTGAAAGGAGGAGAAGCAGGACAGAGGAGGCAGTGAAGCGAACAGAAAGAGATAAAGAGAGGTGAAAAGAAAATTAAAACAAAGAAAAAAGGACAGTTGGAAGTAAAGTGAAAGTACAGATTGGGAGCACAAAGATAACAGAGGACATAGATTCAGACACATAACACATGCACAAACACACATTTGCAAATCATTTTAAAAGTGCTTAGTAATGGCATCAGGTAGTGCTGTGTGTTAAAACTGCGCCAGAACATGACTTGAACATATTCCACCCAAATAAAAACAATCTATCTGCTTGCTGTGCGAGAGTTAGCGGAGCACAGACGGCCTGAGCATGGCCAGATGGACCAACTGACCGGCTGGCAGGAAGTAACAGGCTGTACGCTTCTTTTTGATTGGCTCTAATTATGATCTAGTGCCGTGCCTCCCGGGGAATTGCTGACTGGCTGATGCGTGTGGTGCATGAGTGTGAGCTTGAGCGTTTGTGCCATGAATCCAGAGTATTTTTATGTAGGAAGACCGGATGGTTTAACTGAGGAGCTGTGCGACTAAAGAGTAGTTTGTTTTTGTGGATCAATCTGGAGTAACTCAGCCAAGTCGTGGAGAAAGAGCTTTAGTTACCTTCCTTCACCATAAAGTACATTTTGTTGTCTTGTAAGGATTAGATGAGAATACAAAATGTTGTGTTGATTGTCTTTACTAATTTACATAAAGTAAGAAAACTTTTTAAACTATATCTCATGAACCCCAGTGGTACTTGCACAATGACTTGCTTACCCCCGCCCCCACTTCATCACAAGATAATTCACAAGATTGATATTGCTCCAATTCATCCCATTACATCCAATCCGATTCTGATCCAATTACAAATCCAAATCCATTTCAAAACGTAATTTGGCTGACCCTGTATTTCAAGAGTTAGATGTTACCTTGCTAAGATAGTCCAGCTGACTGCACAGTCACTGGCATGCAAGTCCTCAGGACACAGACTGGCGTTTTTCAGGAACCTCCAACAGAACAAGACCTGGGCTCCATCTGCCTTCTGTTGATTATGAAGACAGGAATTCATATCAAGTACATGCTAATAATTTATTTATGTAAAGTAAGTAACAAAGTATAACTTTTAGAACAGTTTTGTAAATTTGTACACATTTTAATTTAGCTTAAAAACTACTTCACTGACAGAACAAGTTTACTCAAATACATTTTTCTCTTTTCATCTCTCTTTTTCTCTGTCAGGTTCTTCTTTCTGATCTAACTTCATATCTGTTCTCTACCCATTTTATCCTCCATTCTCTACTTCTGTCTATCCTATCCTTTATCACCCTCTTCTTTCTTTAATTTCCTCCTCCTTGTGACATCATGTTTAACTCAGAGCTGCTCCACACACCAGGCCTCTTCCCTCACATTTTCTTCTTATTCAACCTTTAATCAGAACAATTCTCTATTCCATTCACAGCCATATAATAAAGTGATTATGTATGACACACACNCACACACACATGCACACGCCTCCAGCCCCTTAGCTGTGATAGAAGCTGACGTTGCATCTTCAATAAAAATTCTGTGAATGTCCTTCGTAGGAGAAAACTGGCAACCTGGTGCTCCCAGATTAATTTGTCTCTTCTCTTCTAATCAGTGTCAGAATGGAGGAGGAACCCAGAAGTGGAGGAATGAGGGAGTAAGGGGCGACTGGGAGGAGGCTAGAAGTAATGAAGGCAAACAAGAAGGCGAGGAAGGTTCCTCTAAGTGTTTGATTAGAGACCATTGGCAGACCACTGGAATGAAACCCAGAAATTGAATTTACGTATTAATAACCAGAAATGAACAGTGTCTACAGTTTCTTTTCACTCACCACCTCAGGACATGTTTATGTGTGAACCTGCCAGATCTGCACCTCTAATGAATCAACCTCTGAGAAGTCACCATAGTAGTTACCCTGTGCCTAGTTTTTGCACGAAAATACAAAATAATCTGATAGAGAATGTCTAAAATGGAAACACAATTTTCCCTAAAAATAAAATTGCAAAAAGTGTTAGTCCCCTTTCCTGTTACATTCCTAAATAAAATAAAAAAAGCCTTCTGAATGCAGTCAACTGTATTCAGAAAGTGGGATAATGTAGCTGAACAAACATCCAGGGACAAATCAAACAGGTTAGAGATAAAGTTGATTAAAAGTTTATCTTCCATATACCATATACTTCCATTATAAAATATTCCAAGGTTTGAACATATCAAAATGCTTTTCTTTACAGGACAAAGGATTTACCTCTCAGTTGAAAAGTCTTAGTGGTTTAGAGTGAAAACATAACGTTCTCACAATATCAGAGAGTTACATTTAGTGAACCTTAGTTCACTAAATGTATTTAGTGAACTTTATTTTAATTATTTACCAGAACACCAGAAAGTTTGTTTTATTTTATTTACACAGAGATGGCAGATCACATGAGGTGGTGAGTTAAGAAAGACATAGGCTGCAGTTACTGAGTTAGACAATAAAACTAAGCATAAGGGAGGACACACACTAATTGGTTTGAGAGTTGAGCTCTCCCCTGACAGAAAGCCAAGCAGTCTGATGCTTCACGCCAGCTTTTATATACATTACAAGTCATATTACAGATGAGCATAATCAGCAGCTGTATGGACAAAATAAACACTGCAGAAATATTTTGCAGGGCATACATGCATTTAATTCAAGAGAGGAAAAGCATACAAGACAATGTATACATTTTTATGTTACATTTAGACAGCTTTTTTTTCTTCTTAAATATTCCCTGCATATATATACTGACAAGAGCATCTAATGAGAAACAAGCTCTCAACTAAAATAGGCGTATCTCTTCTTTGTCCACCTGTGACTAATTATCAACAGAAGTTGCAGATAAAGTGTTATTGACTGTTGTGAAAAATTTTATGAATAGTTAAGGTTAGCCTGACCTTTTCATTACACATCCTGGGGGTGTGGAGCTGTTTTCTGGGTCAGCACACTATTTTATCACAGAAAAAGATGAATACAAAGTCCAGGGAAATAAACACAGCACATCAGGGCTGTTTGATAATTTAACGGGAACTCCCTCAAAAGGATGAAAACTGATAAGAAAAAGTCACCTTTAGACACCTTTTATTCATGTCATATTCATTCACAGTTTTTATATATTATGTCAACAGATAGATCTGATTTATGTGGGACCTGAATCTGACATTGATTTCTATCTCAATGAGAAAACGTCAGTGTCTACTTTGCCATCCTCTTCCTTGATACAAGGTTTATGGTTACAATTTTACTTACTCCGGTAATTGGTTAAAATGCACAGAGGCGCTCATTGTTTCTTTACTCCAAACTACATTTCTGAATTATCACAGCATAAAGTTGTCAGCAGTTTCAGTGAATCTGACAGTCAGAACTCATTTAATACTGGTGTGATATAGCAAATAGTTGCCTGTTCTACATTTTCTGTGCTTGTCTCACTGTTATTTTCATATTATGGGCAAGAACTGCAATAAAAAAAAAATAATAAAAAAACAACAACAGAAAAGCCAATCTTATTTGTATCATACATATTACATTAAGTAACTGCTGGAAATATTTAATTCTGGATGCATACTTAAAATAATATGACAGTTGTTTTGAAGTATAAAAGCTTTCTTTGTATTTTAAAATTAGAATAATATAGTTTTGGTTAAAAAAAAAATATCTTCACATTGACAAGAAGGAGAACTGATTCTCAGATATTTTGCCTGGTAAGATCAAGGTTAAATACAATAAACAAATAATCATATTAGCAACTGGCAGAATTAATGATGTAGTCCTGTTGTTATTTTCTCAGAGAAGAATAATTACTTAAAACTTAAATTAATTATAAATAGAAGGACTAGGTTCATAAGTTAAAAAATAGGGCAGAAATATATAGACATACCAATATACCAACATTGTTACTATGTACATTATGGAAAGTCCAAAAACTGAACTTGTGCTCCCAGTTCTTGTTTCCGAATTTCCTTGAAACAATTTGTCGACCAAGCCACACTGAAAACGAACAGTTCAAAAATGCCATCAAAAGTACCTGACAGTCAACTGTATGAGTGGGAAACCAAACTTAAGAAAATAGAAAAAAAAAGAGCCCTGAAAAACAGTGACACACTTAGTAAACAGATACAACTAACTACCAGTAGTTGCTACTCTATTTGAATCAAATAGCTTGAACAGTAGTGGCAAAGTAGAGACTCCAGAAGGCTTCAGCCTGGCTGTCATCCAATTTTCTGTCCAAGAGTCATCATGAATACACAAAAACTCCTCTGAGCGAATGCAGCTTCCTTTCAATCCACTGTCAGGAAGCAGCCAGTTATTCTGTGATAAGTAGTGACAGTCAAATGTAAATTCAGGTGAAGGCCTTTCTGTCTGACTTCAGCGAATATGATGACAGAAATGGAAATGATGGTATTTCTCCTTTTCAAGGTGTCTCAAAAAGCTCCTCATGCATAGAATGCCGGAATTAAGGGGATAAAGCACAAATCATCAACATCAATTTTGACCAGACTAAAAAAGGCTGGGGTCTAAGAGAGATCTCCTTTGAGGACAAGAAGGAAAAGGAACTGAGAGGTGTGCAAAATCTCAAATGAGCATCAGAGGTCCTGGATTGTTTATCTGCAGCGTCCAGTGTGTATCCTGTATCAGTGATAAAAGATCTTCTGAAGTCTGCTGTTAAATAAACAAAATTTGCATATTCTAACTCCGTCCCAATTGTCTCATTAAAATACCAAAGAAAAGGTTCTTAAAACGTTTACATGTCTAAATAATATGATTTACATTCCTTAATAATCTCTTTCTCTGTTATTATTTTTTTTTAGCTCATTTCAAGTATTAGATAATAAAAAAAGTATGTTGTTAAGCTTAAATGCAACTTTCAAAACAGTGGAGTCACTGTCACAATGAACAGATTAAAAATATGGAATCATGTTTCAGTGCTTCATAAGGAGTACCGGATATTCTGTAGAAGTGTGCATGTATTTAGAATTATATTTTAAATGTATCTAAAATAATATTTTAAAATATATAGTGAATGATATTAATTTGTAAAATCTCTTGGATGGTATGCCATCCACAAGTTCAAATGTTCAAAATACTGATTAGTGTGAAAATGTTTTTATTTAGTTTTTGTTTTCATTGTGCCTCTCATTTTTCTGTCTAGATTGATCTCGTTACAATATTTTTGAGGGTGAAGGCCTTTCTGTCTGACTTCAGCGTGAGAAGGCATTCATATCTGAATGCCTTCTCACATTGCTGCTGGAAATGTCACTATTCACTAGTTTTGTGAGTTACAAAACTAAAACGTTTTTTTTTAGCATCTATAAATTAGATTATAATGAAATCCTAATAGTAAGTAAGAAGAGAACAAGAATACAGGTTAACTAAATGTTGTGCCTTTATGTACTCATTTTTATAAACTGACAATGTTTTGAGATATTATATTAAGCTCAAATTTTTGACACACTATTTTGATGTATTCCTACTGTTATTCAAGTCAGTGTTAAGAGGAGTATTTGGTTATTAAGTATATTAAGTATATACATAAGTATATTCTTGCTTGACCACTTGAGATGATTCCCTTTGAAGTGGCATTTGGAGTAAGACCAAGTCACTTTCATGCTCCTGGCAGGAGTACATTTGCATTCAGCATGCACACACTCTGGCTTTTACCTCAATTCCAAAATAAAATAAAAGTAAAAACGGTCTTCCGCCGTCATGTGAAATAAAAAGGATGGATGGAAAGACTCCAAATTATTTTGCTTCTCTTCAAATAAACAGCCTAATAGTTGACAATTGGACATCATAATGTGTTCCAAGAGGACAATAATTTCAAACATACACTAATACTGGATTTTGGAGTGGCTAAAGCATCTGAGATGTAATGTTCTGGAATAGCTCCAACTACAGTCAATAGAAAATTTGAGGATTGATTAGACTGATAAGAAATTTGATTAAATATCCAGGTAAAATTATATTAGAGCACTTCTGATGGATTCTACTGTATGTATAATTTTTAATGTGTATGAAATGTATAAATGTATAAAATCCTCCGTAACTTCACAGTTGTTGATTATATAATCATTCCACACCGAGAATGATTATTGAGTTATTATTAAAGAAAAATACTTGAAATAATTAATGCAGTTAAACCTCTGATCAAAACTGCAAGTTTTCTTTTTGTTTGTTACTTTTTCCAACAATGACGGTGGTTTATCCAATGTCCTATTATGTGCACAACAGCGCCCCCATGCGTACTTCTTTTTCATTTCAACTAAAATCTTACGAGAAAATAGATTCAAACGTCTCGTTTCTGAACTTTAAATTATTCTCTTTATTCTAATACCAGTTAGAATATTTATATTTGAGAATCTTTCTTTTTGTTTTTACTTTTATTGACATAACTCAATTCCTTTTTCCTGGGTAGGAACATTTGTTCTACCACGAGCTTCCGGTCGGCTTCCTTTCACTTCCTCCCCACGCGAGCTACTTCAAACATGTGAGTGGCTGTGCTACGTTGTATCGTCGCCGGATAATTCCACGTTTTTACACAACTAGGAACACATTTTTGACCTTATTGTTCTCCACAGTTTTACTATGGAGTCAGCAGAAGAGGACTCGTTGCACGGTCAGAGTTCAGAGGATGAAGCCAGTGAACTATCGGATGGAGAGGTAGCTTTTATGTTAGCATCAAACGTGCTAATTAGCTGAGCAGATGATTCTGGGGCCACAAAAGTTTGATTATTATTTTTGCAGAGTTTAATCCACCACCTGAAATGAAGAGAGTATAGCACTGTCCATTTAAGATGAAATGGAGAGTGTTATGCTCCCCCTTTCATTACACACAAAATAGTCTGTGTGTAATAATGAGATATTATGGAAAATAGCTATGCCAATGATAAACACAATTGCCTCGCTATACTGAACTTATTTTTAAGTGTGTACTGAGAGAAATATTATGTTAGTTGCAAAATAAAACTGTGTTTTGACTAAATGTGGAAACGTTTAAGATTTATTGATGCGAATGGAATATCTACAGAGAAAATGCCACAGATGGACTGTTTTATGTGCACTATCTGGAGTTTTTCATGATCGTTGGAAGAATGTAAAACATAATATAAATTGTAGTATTTAAAACTTTAACTTTAATGTCCGAAAGTAATGTTTTAAAATGATTATACAACATTTGATGAAAATTATATGATTTGTGGATATTTACACTTTTACTGTTTAGTTACATAAACTCTTTGTGTGCATTTTCAAGCTTCAGGAAGCTTTCTCTAAAGGGTTGCTGAAACCTGGGATGAACGTTCTGGTGGAGAAGAATAAGAAACTTGTCAACAATGTGGTGAGTAATTTGTATCCACAGGCGTTAAGAATACCTGTAAATAACATTTAAACTGTTGGAAGCTTTTAATGTGACCATTTAATCTGTGCTCTGTACATTTTTTTTGCAGGAGGGGTTGAAACAGTGCCTTGCTAATTTCCGCAAAGACCTACCTTGGGTGGAGAGGTTAGACATGACCAATCTGCCAGCTGAAGACGTCGTCTCTAAAATTGAAGTGAAGGTTCCTGCTGGCACCAACGGAGAACTCGATGCAGATGATGATTTCCAAAGAGAAATGTTCTTGTAAGTAGTTGCTAGTGAGAATACAGAAAAAATAAGTTTCCCCCAACTTCCCCTGTTGTCTTTTCTTCTTCTGTGACATATACTAGTTTATCCGGTTAAAATTGTTTTTTTTGGCACTATAAGATACAAAAACAGCCTCCAGAATATTTTTTTCTAGCCATCCTGTCGTGATCTGTGGCATCACAGATCACACCAATTGTGTGAGATAAAAGTCTTAAAAGCAGGGTTTTAGTTTCAACTTAAAACAAAGACAAAATGGGTAATACGATCACATTTTAAACAGACTATTTTCTCTGTTTTCAAAAACAGAGCAATCCTTGTTTTCATTTTAACAGCTCGGAATGATGAAACTTAGCAACTTTGCTATACTGCCTTTAGAATTACTGTAATTTATTTAACTTCATTTAAGTAGCTTCTTACATCATTAGGTTTCATCTAATTTTATTGTGAAACACCTCACAGATACTGAAAAAGCTAACTTCACTCAGTAACTATGTCCACACTGAAGAGTGTTGTCTGGTTATGCTCACTATGGTTCACTGATTGGGGAAAAACATTGAATAATTGAGATTCTGTCTATGCCGTTGGTAAAAAAAGAAAATCATTTGATTCCAGTCACCAGCTATTCTTGGTTCATATCTAAAAGTGAGAAAAAAACTGGAGAACAAAACAAAAACACACTATTGTTGCTTTTAATGGCCTATATGTATGTTGACAATAATTTACTGTGACTTATTATTCAGTTTGCCAATGAATACTAATTGTTTGACACAATCTGTATTAAACTCCAGCTACCGGCAGGGTCAGGCTACAGTCCTGGAGGCCCTGCCTCTCCTCAAAGCGCACAATATAGCCACTAAGAGGCCGGATGATTATTTTGCAGAGATGGCCAAGTCAGATCAACAAATGCAGAAGGTAAATTGTTCATCTTTCACAAATAACTGCCCCCTTGCAAAGCTGCATTGTTTATACTAGTAATTTTTGTATTCGCTCTAACCTTTGATCGTTGCTGTTCAAACCACAAAAATAAAAAAAAATTGCATCTTTCAGACTTTAATTTTCCACACTTTAAAAACAAAACTTACACAGGTCTGCTGATGTTTTATCAGAAATTATTTAAATGCACGTGGTTTTTTTTAATTTTTTTTTTTAGATAAGGCAAAAGTTGATCACAAAGCAGATGATCCTGGAAAGGTCTGAAAAAGCCAAAAAGCTGCGTGAGCAGAGGAAGTTTGGGAAAAAGGTTTGTTTCTGCCTTTCTTTCACAAAATTTTAAAGACATACTTTTCAGTTTAACAAGAGCAACTATGTGGAATCTGATTGGATGTCAGGTCCAAACAGAGGTGATTCAGAAGAGACAGAAGGAGAAGAAGGCTATGATGTCAGCGGTAAAGAAATACCAGAAAGGTGGGATTTTTACATCTGTAATTTTTTTTAATAGCTTTCATTTTATAGTAACGTATGTTTATTCTGCCTGGTAGATGTAGTGAGTCTTTTATGGATTTCATTTCCTCTTGAAATTTTTTCTTTTGCCTTGTAGGAATGACTGACAAACTGGATTTCTTGGAAGGAGACCAGAAAGCATCTAAGAATTTGTCTGATGGGTCAAAGAAAGCTTTAGCCAAAAAGGGGTAGTTATTTTCTCCATATGTTTTTTTTTTTTTTTTTTAAAGCTGCATGCTTCTTCTTTTTAATTTTTATTAAAGCCTCAACTTGTTTTGTTCGTGTCTTTTGACAGCCCTAATTCTAAGCGAAAATACAAGGATCAAAAGTTTGGCTTTGGAGGTAAAAAGAGCGGGAAGAAGTGGAACACCAAGGAAAGCTTCAACGACGTTTCCAGTTTCCGAGCCAAAACGGCTCATGACAAGGGAGTGAGGAAAGGCAAAGGAGGGAATAAAAATAAAAATGTGAGTCAAATGCACATAAAAACAACAGATATACCGGGGCAAACGTTTTGTAAAAAGACTCCTAAATTTTTCCATTTGGATTTTCAGAAACGTCCAGGCAAGTCTGTCCGCAGGAAGATGAAGGGTCGCTCATAAACCGGACAGGATTTGGACCTCATTTCTTGGGCAGGATTAAGCAGTATAATTGTATAAAATATATATAATTGTATATATATTTTATACAATGTTATTAAATGTGGAATCGTGTGTAGATGTTGAACACCATAAAACCCTTTTAGAACACACACTTTAAGATGGATCCTGTTTGGAAAGAGGTAAACTGCAGGCTTGGCTGAAATACACAGTTGTTTTACTCCAGGCATTTTCAAGTCATCTTTTATCAGCCAAGCCTGCAGTTTACCTCTGTCTTAAAGCCATTTTTGGAGACCACATGTCATTATCTACTCCAGCCGCCATGCTGTCTAACGGATACCATGTATTCTGACTTTGGAATACTGTTTTTGTGTTTTTCTGAATCTGGCCCGGGACTTAATAGATTC
The DNA here is from genome assembly GCA_903066815.1 of Brachyrhaphis roseni. Classification (NCBI taxonomy): domain Eukaryota; kingdom Metazoa; phylum Chordata; class Actinopteri; order Cyprinodontiformes; family Poeciliidae; genus Brachyrhaphis; species Brachyrhaphis roseni. Next base: position 82,647 of record CAEFZY010038227.1, read on the forward strand.
TCCTATGTTGCATGACCTTTTATTACCAAGCTGCTGTCACTTTTTCCTTTGCCCATTCATTAGTATGTAATGTGTTTTGTATAGATTTGTGGTTTACTTTAAACCACACATGCAAATAAAAAAGGAATGTTTTAATGATGAACACAACAGATCTGTTCTTATGGTTTAATCGCCACGCTTTTTGGCAAAAAGAGCAAGTTGAGTGATATCTGTCTTACGTCGTGGGAAGTTCAATCTTGGGTCTTCACGGTCATGTGGAGGCTGGAGGGAAACAGCAGAATTAGAGTTTTGAGTAACACTTGGAGATTTGTTTTATTTTTAATAATAAAAATACATTCAATATTCTGAGGGATTTGACTACTATAAAAAAATTTACCGTATTTTTATTTTTTTTTTCAGTATGCACATAGTTAGATAATGTATGTTATTCATTGGTTAGTTTGATGTTTGGGGTTTCCTGGACTCTTGGCTATAAATTAAATTCCTCAGAGGTCAAAATGAGTGAAGAAGCACAGAATCCAAATGCTCAAACACCAACACAAAATTTCAAAAGTTTCTGATTTGGGAGCCGTATCATCTGCTGAGGTTTGTCTGCTGTGTCTTATAAAATCAAGTCAGCTCAGCAGTTGTGTAAGAAATTTGACAGCGCTTCCTGCTCTTTCTCCAGTCATAATTTATAGTGATAATGCTGATTTTCAGCAGGACTTTTACATTCCCACACTGCTGAAAGCACTGATACATTGTTCACAGATATCTCTGTTTCAATGGCTATCAAACCCATTGAAAACCCATGGGGTAATTTGAAGAGGAAGCTGAGACACTAAAGGCAACAATGCAGGGCATTTAAAGGCTAGCATGAAAGTAATCTGGACTCCCCTAACACTTCAGCATAGCCACATCTAATCCCCATGTCACACAATATTCAAGCAGAAAGAGCCCCAACCAACTCGTGTGTGTGTACACTGGACTTTCATTATATCGATAAAACCTGTCACTCCTCACCAGTTCACTGGCAAACCATCCAATCTCTTGACTTTCAGTGATGGGCTTGGGGTACTTTAATACCGGTGCCATGCGGACCCTTCGGTAGGCTTCAATATAGGTTGCTGCAAAAAAAAAAAAAAAACATACAGTGATGCTGAAGATTTTTTAATTTAGAACAAATATTTTCTCTTCAGTCTAAATGAACTTACTGTCCTCTGACACTGATTCTGGTGGTTTCCTGCACATGGGTTTGTCTGGGATGACATGTACTACAAGAAAGAGGTTCATGAAAAAAACTAATTTTGAATTAAATAGTTGAATGTATTTAAATATAAATGCTTTCAGCATAGAGAAACATTGGGGGAAAAAAACTTGCACTCAGACAAAAGTGAGTAATCATTTGACTCTTTGTTCTTATTTGTAAACTTTTCATTGCAGCAAATGTTTGTTTCAAAAATTATCTTTTAATCTATAATATCAAACTGTTTAACTGAATTTGTTTAACTGCAAATTTGTCAAATGTTTTCAGCAGTTCAATGATTTAATCTGTAGAAAACATTTGACAAGTATTAAGGCAATGACCTTTCACCTTAGTATTTTTAAACATTTACATCGTATCTTTTGATATGGTACAAATTGGAGCTGTTTCATTGTAGCTGAAGTTACTGTTACATGATGTCTTTGACATTTAATTAAACTATATAGTGTCACTTAACTTTAATCTTCTATAAAGGAAATATAAGGAATAGTTCTATCCATCTAATTATCTAAAAAGAAATGCCGTAGTAGTAAAGTCAATAATGAATTTAAGGTAAATCTTTGACGGTGTCGATTTAGAATCATTGCAGAAAAAACGAGGAGTAAATTCCTCGAAAAAAAAAAACGTAGAAAATTTGAGATTAATTTCAGATTTCTTTTCTCGCAAATCTTTGACTTTTGGATCTCAGAAAGTTTTTTCTAGAAAACTTCTGAGGTTAATCTGACTCCTGAATTTCTTGGCAGAAATGTGCTCCTTTTTTATACGGCCCTATTAAGCCTGGGCAATGTTTCCTGTGCACAAACACGTATTTGTGATATAGTTCTTTGTTTTAAGAACTCGAAACTTAATTTAAATTGTTTGTACTATTTACAAGTTCGCAGTAAATAACCCTGCAGTGTGCGCTCATGCTTTACTTGTCTTGTAGAAATTAAAGGGGGAGAAAACAGACATGACTTACTCTTCCTGTAAGGGTTGATGCTGAACTCGGTGTGCAGTTTTTGATATCGCCGCTCTTTCTTGACATTCTCGACGTGAATCGCGTTTAGATGAACAAGGTCCTTTTCCTGCCTACCACCGGCCATAGTTGGAAATAGCGTAGTAGGGCAGGGACCCTCTTTCTTTAGTTGGCGAGCTGTGTGTTGCCTAGCAACACTAAGCGTTGCTTTAAGTTGCAGTTACGAGGCTCGAGCGCACGATGGTGCCACGCGCCCGGCATTTAAAAAAATTCAAATTATTAAAGAGATATTTTCTACTGAAATAAATTAGAAATTGTGCTGGGAGAATGAGGAGAAATCTGTTAGTCACAGCCATTCCTAAACAAAAGCTAAAAAACAGGCAAATATCAGAAAAAGTTACTGAGAAAAAAAAAGAAAAAAAATGAAGTTAACTCTTGTATCTGTCTCATTCTACTGCACATTTATTTTGGCTAATGGTTTCTGCAAATAAATAAATAATACAAGCTTGATTTCTTAATATTGCAAGCAGCTTCAGATATGTATACTTTAGCTCTTTGTATGTGTACACGACTGACATCAATATCAAGAAACTTATTCTTAGTATACTGAGAATTATTTTCACTCTAGACACTATTACCCTTTCACTCCCTATAGTTATGAAACTATATTTTTCCAGTAAATTACATGGCATAAGTAAATCCTCCTAAATAAGTGGATTTAGGATGGTGATAATGGTGATAATGTCCACCAGTTTGATTACTTAAATTCTGCTTGCTTAATGCCAAATAAATCTGTAATTCCCACTTTTCCCACAGTTTTTAGAAGCTTACATACACACATTTTACTATGCTTTTGACCAACTTGGGGAAGCCCAGATGATGATGCAATGACAATGTAGACCTCTTTAGATTAATTCACAATATTTGACTTAATGCCAAAATGGAGGCACACCTCAAACACTCCTTGTGTGACATAATGGAAAAACCAGAAAGATATTAAGACACTGATTACAAGCTGTTACTAACTATTCCTGACTCAAGGAATGGATAAACATTTAATCAATGTGAACATTTCAAATTAATGGTCAGAAACAAATTGACACCTCTCCAGAAGATTCATGAACTTCAGACACTGTAGTGTTTATGGTGAGAATAAAATTGTGTTTCACAGTATGCTGATAACACTTTACTTTCTCTTTTTTTATGTGGTGACACAAATCTCTCTTATATGTCACTGCATTCAGATCTCGCAATGTGTACGAATGTGCATGCTGCAACTCAAAGCAGCAGACAGCTTAATAATGGTTGCGATGCACAGCTACTGGTTCCTGTCTCATAACCTGATTCGTGCTTTATTGGCCCCATGTGGAAAACATAATGGAAACAAGCAATAACTCAAACACTGGGAGGCTTTGGCAGAAGATTTCATTGTGGGTTGGTGACATGTCCCATGTGGGGTTTGTGTTTGTGTGTGAGGAGGACTGAGTAATACGTGTAATGGGTGGATGGGAGGGCTCGCGGTGCCGAGCGGCCATCGCTGGCTCCTGTCACAGTGTCCGACCACGTTAACGTCAAGGGAGCTTTTAAGCTTGCAGGCAGTGTGCAGTCAAAGGCCAGTTTGTGAGTTTGTTCAAACTCCACTTGCCAGAGGAAGAACTACAGATGGTGTTTGATTTGATCAAATGTGACATGATTTTAACCAACTTATTTCCCCCTCTGACATGTAAAGGTTAAAAGGGAGTGTTTCCAGCCATTTGAATGTATTTTAACAAATTAAATCTAATCTCTTTTGTCCTTTGGGTATTAGCATGTGGAAAGATAATATTGTCTCATTTTAATATGACTCAAATGATATATTTGAATAATAAAAAACACACAAATGAGAGCATAGTTCTGTAAAAAACAATCCCATTGTATGATTAAATAGCTTGCCATTTTTGGTGTTATGCCACTTCATCAAGATGTGTAATTACCACAAGGAAAGTCTAATATGCATGTCTTCTCTTTAACAATGTTTTTGCACATGAGGTTTACTGTATTTTTTAAATTATGCAACAAATTAGAATAATTAAAATTAAAATAAGGAAGGAGGAGTGTTATTTCAGACAAAGTCTATCTCAGAAATGTCATGACTGGGAAGAGCCAAAATGCTAACAGTAACTGTAGTGTGGCATGGTGAAATTTATTTAAAATTAAACACGGGCATGAATGCTTACCAAACTAACAGATGTAAAAACACACAAGAAGGCTGCACAAGACAAATGCATGACTAGAACTTTATTAACACCTGAAATAGGTGAGGAGGATAACTAATGATCAGGTAACAGGTGGAAAACATTAACTGAATTAACAGAGGCAAGTCTGATCGGAGAAAATTAACAGGAGAAGCAGATTAGACGGACTACTGGAATAAATGCAAACAAGAAATAAAACCTGACATCTAATGGATGAGAAACAGAACCTGCTCTACACAAATTAAACTAATGATAAGAAAACCGAAACACTAGAGCGTAACAAGTCTGATGCACAGGGATAATAATAATCAAAACTTGTAAAGGCAAAGACAAGACGAACAGAGAACATAAAACAAAAAGCAGAGTAACTTTATTAATGAAAATAGCACAATCATCAAGACTCTAAGTACTATGAGGACAGTAAGCCAGAAAGGCTTAAACTGTGAACATGACAGGAAACATATTGTAGTTTAGCTCTTCATAGCTAAGATACGAAGAGCTAAACAGAAAACAAGACTGGACGAAGAACAGACACACAAGACAAGATCTGACATGGAAAGCAGACAAAGCAGGAGAACAGAAATAAAGTCAGAATTCTAATGTAAATTAAGCATGAACAAAATAATCTAGATTAGCATAAAATAACATGGAGACATAATATTCACACAAAATATCTGATGCATATAATTTTGCTCGTGTATGTGGCTGTGCACCTTTCCTTTATTCGTCCCAATTTGTGTCAAATAGAGCGCAGCTGCTGATGCCGCCCTGTCCCGCCCATAAATAAATGTGAAAATTAGTATAAATACATTGGAGGCTTCCACCCAGTGTCCAAATAACCATGACAGAGGCATTGGGCAAGTCAATGAAAAGGAATTTTATAGAATGCGAAATAGAGATGTTGGTGTTTGAGGTTGAGGCAAGAAGAAAAATTATATTTGGAAGTCACTCCTCTGGAATTAGTAATAAAATGACAATGTGGCATATGCTGTTAATACAACAGGAGCAGAATTTAGATCACTGGCAGAAATTAAAAAGAAATGGTCTGACATTAAGGTGGATGTCAAGAAGAAAGTTGCTGCACATTTCTGGGGTGTTTCAACAACAGTTGGAGGCCCAGAATTATCCGAACTGACTCCACATAAAGGAAGAGTTGCTGCAGTGATCAGGAAGACGGCACTTTCTGCCAGCACACGAAGGGGAATCGGAAATGTTAGGTATTGGTACGTATAATTTAAATAACTACTTTAATAATGCTGTACCTAGACTAATTAATATCTAGACAATTTAATATTTTGCAACATATCATTAAGCAGAGTGTACACACTGAGTTATTCAAGTTGATATTTATTGGCAGGTCATGTGGAAACCAGGGAACGCATTGCATCTGAGAAGGACCTCAGTCTTTGGTGCCCACCAACGCTGTGCTGCAATCAGAGGGATGCTGTCCAAACCATGAGGTACATTTGCGCTGAATTAAAGCAAACAAACAAGTTTTTGAGTGACATCAGTGAGTCAGTGAAGAACTCGAAAAATAAACAGTTTGTGTGCCCATATACGCGCAATGTTCTGCAATGTCTGTATGAAATCCGAACGATGTTGTCTCGCAGCTGCATTGAGCTCAATTGAAGGTGCTGGCCTTTATCAAGCAGAGGCAAACCACCAAGCTTTGCCATATTATTTAGCACACCACATGCTAGTTCATTGCGACATGCCTTCTGTGGGGTGTAAAGCAGGCCACCACCACACCTGTCCAAGCAGCGCCCTATGGTACGCTCAATAACGGACCGTGTGCTGGCATGCAGCTCATTATATCCCTGCTCTTGTTTTGTCTGGGGGATGAAGAGCATAGTGAGGAGCCAGGTAGAAAGTGGGTAGCCTTGGTCACCTAAGGATAAGGGATGGATTAGAATCAAGCCATTTAAATGGCATGAACAGGAATTAGGAAGACCCCACAAATGATAAAGTACAGGAAATGCTGTAAAAAATTCAGAATTAGTTGCACAGTTTTTGAATGAAAAAGGCAAATTCATATGCAGAAGGTGCTTTTATAATAGTATTAGAGCAGTCGATAGCTCCGATTACATGCAGAAATGAGCTCATTCCTACAAATTGCAATTTTATGTTTGCCTGTTCAGCCAGAGAGTAAGGAAATGTCATATAATGGGAGAACATATGAATGAGACTTGGGACAATATCAAAATAAGTTTTCTGTGTGTGGAGGACAACTAACTCTGAAACCCTGAGCCTACAATTCCCACCGCAAAATATGGTGAAAGCAGCGTCATATTTTATGATATGGGGAAGCTTTTCTTCAGCAAGAACAGGAAAGCTGCCAGCTTTTATTGGGTTTAGTCTGTATTTCATTTCTTTTAATTTTTTACATTCACTGTATCTACTCAGCTGTTTGGAAGGTGCATAAAGCGAGATACAGTACTGGAAGGAACCCTGTTAAGAGTTTAAATAGATTCAGGATTTGTATACAGATAAATACCTTCCATCAGAAAAATACCTTAAACATACAATTCACCAGTTATGTAAATTCAGTTGTGAATCTGTATGTACTTTGTTTTTAATCACTCCTTCTGTTGCAACTAGTTTTATGTAGTTACAGCAAAGAAATTCCAATAATTTTGCAAATGTCCCTAAATGGGACATTTTTGATCCTGTTAGAACTATTCTGTGAATGCTGTTGGAAGTATGTAACTTGCAGAAAAAATAATAAGACTCAACATCAGCACTGAGCTAAAACCCTTTTTGAGAGAGCATTGATAATTGCATTGAGGTAGGTTTTTATGAGCGCTTTGGTCAGACAATCAAACCTTGTTTAATGAAAGAAGCCTTCATCTTCATTACATCAAATTGTCAACAAACGCTTTCACATTCGCTGTCTAACACAAGATGAAATGCACACAGAATGAGAACTGCTCTGACCTGAAGCGAGATCAACTTCTCTCAGGATCTCGTGCTTGCTCTGCAAATCACATCCTTTTACGCTGGCTTCAACCACTGATACCAGCCTCTGACCTTACCCAACAAGACTCAATTTTAATTATCAAGTGCCCTTTATCGGCCCTAATTAACACACCATGTCATGTATTATCCAACCTTTTTTCTCCACCATTGCTTTGACATTAAACAAATTAGAGGTGCAGACTTTTTCCTGTTCAGCACCACCTAATTGTCTCCATGATGGCCAATAAAGTAGGTCCGTTGATATTTTTGGAAGAAGAGGAAATATTGTTTGAGCTCCTTAACCTTAATGAAATCTCCATTCAAGCTTGCCCATACTAATGTTTGCTGACCTTTCCATGAAGTGTCAATGGCTGAGGATGTAACATTTTCTATCAAGCACCATTTAATAAATATGTTAATTTTCTGCTGCGCAGAAGTAGACTAGAATGAGATTTCAAAGAGATGCTTTTATGGTAAAGATATACCTTTCACCAGCTGATTAATGATCAGAGTGTGTGTTATGTTGTGGATCTAAGAGTATTATAAAATTAAAAGCTGATTTGTGCTCACTAATACAGAATCAAACTGAAATCTTTACTCAGTTTAAAGATTTCAGATGGTCTGTCAGGGCGGAATAAGAGCTCAACCCTGATCTGTAGTGAAGATCGTGAGAAAGTGGTCCATGGTTTGACGTCGGACCCCCGTGTCTGTTCTGTCTGTGGCTGCCAGTCAACCAGAACTCTAATCTCACTGCAGATAAAACTCCATCCATCTCATCCTTTGTCTCCTCACGTACAGTGATAATAATTTATCTCCGCTTTTTATCAGAGTATTTTTTTTGCCTCTATCTCTTGACCCCCATACTTGGACTGTGGTTGTTTACTTATCTGATTATGAATTTCTACTCTCCCCAGTTTTAAGCTAGCTATGTTTGGAAAAGCCTTGCACTTTTGAACAGGATCAGCTTTGCTGTTCTCTTCTATCCAAACACATTGCTCTGGAAACAACAAGCTATTGCAGATATCATGTTCCATTACAGGTACAGACACACACTTGTACCCTCCACCAGGTTGTTTTGATAGTCATGTAGGTGTCTGGAGCTCAGTGGAGACATGATGATCGTGGGAAACCTGTCTTTCCATCAGATGGGCAGCTCCGTGTCACCATTGGCCTTGTCTATAATCTCCTGTTTAGTCTCAATAGAAACGTTCTCAGGTAAAAGACAGGGTGAAGAAGAAATTGAAAAATAGGATAAAAATAAAATCTCTAGGTAACCATTATGTTGGTGGACAAGCAGATAAAGAGGAAAATGAAGCACAACATTGATATTCATCAACTCTGTGATGAGAAGTCAGCATATTTTTACATGTTGGATCTTAATAGTCTGTTCTATTCATAGAAAAATGCAGCTTCCATCTTACGTTCAGAGATGATGTTCTGAGGTTACCTATAGTAACGAGTTGCTATTTCAGTTACTAGTGTCAAGTTGTGTGTTTGTTGATGGACCCAAATATAGCAGGCGGAGGCATCAAGTAGATTTGTGGTTTTTAATGAAAAATGAAGGACATAAACTTACAACAAAAACTGTGGAGACACAGGGAATGCAGAACAAAACACTGGAATCCAGAACAAAAACGACAGGGAATAGTTGAGGAGAGGAGAAAGAAACAATCAAACTAGAGTAACAAGGAATAACTAGAGACAGTAAATAAACAGAAACAATAAGAACAACTCAACTAAAGTAAATCAAGACTGATCCAATCAAAGAAAGAGACTAAGGAACACAGAATAATGAACAAACCTCAAAACAACCCAGGATCCTAACAAAGGCAGACCTGCTCATGTGATTTTATTTATTTTGGAATCATGTTATGAACTTATATTAATAAATCCATTCCTTTCATTTTGCATTGAGATAGTTTGTTGCCTAGCTTCAGCTAAAATTATGTTTTCATTCTCTACTTCAGCGCTGCATTTATCTGTCTTCTTGTTTGGTTTTTTTGTGAGGACAGACCCACCCCCACCTAGAGTTGATGACACATGTGTAGTTTCACTACTAAATACACATCAAGTCCATGGCTGTATATTGCAATTCTCACAGAAGTACATCAGTTTTATCACAGCAGATGAGGCTGGTGGATGGGGGCAGGTTTGTAATATGGGAGAAACAAGATGGGGGGATCTGTTAACAGGAAACATTTTCATATGAATCCTTTATGTTCTGTAGAAAACTTGAGCATTATATGTTTACATGACATTTTATTAATTCTGTTTTTTAGGAATTAAAATATTAGCTCCATACACAATTTTCCAACAGGATTTAATAGTTCAAAAAATTTTTTTATGGGAATAACAATAAACTCAATTTAGTTCAAATTCAGTATAGAATTTCTAATAATTGTAAAAAATCTAATAATTTTAACTTTAGTTATAAACTCAATAAATAATTAATGTTTACCTCCAGCATCACAGGCACGAAGTAAAGTGGTCTGGTCATGTGACCTTTCACAATAGATCCATGAAATTAATATTGCTTAGAGTAGACACATTATTATTTTATTTTAAAACTTCAATTAGCTGCCAAAAGTCAAAACAATTGTTCTAGAGCTTCCACAAGTCAGAAAAAATGTCTGACAGCAATTGTTGCCGGTGGGATTAAATGGGTTAATACATAATATATATATATATATATAAGTCCAGTCATCTGGGGTTTTTTTACTTCCAGACACATCCTCTGTCACACTCCCACTGGGGTGTTAACTTCTCAATGTTGACTTCTTTCTCCATTTTTTTTCCTTCTTTAAAAAAACCTCAGACATTTCATTCCCCTGGCAGAGATTGAAGGAAGCATATATGACAGAAAAGGGCAAAAAGAAAGCTGTTTCTACAAAGTTTTGTTGGAAACTAAGACATTATTGTAGCTTAAACGGTTGCATCTGTGAAGATGACATCTGCATTTGTGTAATTTTTACAATGCTGTTTGATTCAGATAAAAATGATACTACAGATGTAGAATGCTTTTTGTGCACTGCTTATTCAGATGAAACTGCAGAGTCTAAGAAGAATAAACTCCCATATATTGCAAAGAGTTTTTTAAATTTTATTTTATTTAGGCCGATGTTTTTGACGTGATAAGCTGAAAAAATAAATTAACAGAAGATGAGGTGTTGGTATATTATGCAAGATATTTAAAGAATAAAATAGACCCACTAAGTCATTTTGCTCATCTTTCTGAATTATTTTCAACACTGCGACAACCACTTCTTTACCCTCCAGGATGTTTACAGCATTGCTGGTTTGCATCATTAACTCTGTGTGGCTGAGGCACTGACAACATAAATTCAAGGGTTCATGGCTCAGATATCCTGAATAGGGAGGTTGTTTGGTGAGACCAGTGGGGGGTATCAGTCATGTCAAATTCCTGGCAGAAGTGGTCACTTTGTTTGGGAAAAAGATCTGGTTTTGACAAGGCTTAGCAGTCATTTAACCTCCCCTTGAGTGAAAGGAGCTCAAGATGTTGGAACAAAACCTTGGACGATAACATCATTTCAGAGTGCAAATCTTACAAATCCCAAGAAACACATCCTTTTTAAAAATGTAATATTACACACCTCTTGGTTTACTTAGATTGGCTTTTAAACACTTTCACAACATAAATAATGTACCTCATAATTTGTCCATGAATTATTTGGGAATCTATTGCTTAAAAGTCCCTTTGGATTTTTTTTTCCTAACTCATCTGTGGCACTGAAAGTGAAGGTACCATATCAAGTTCTGAGCAGAAAGACAAACAGTGATGACCTGCAGAGATAATGACATAAAATCATCAATCAGGAAACTTAAAAGAAACCATAAATATGTATGTATCACTTTTAAGAAGTATGTAATAGTCACTTGATCCATTTCAGTGTTCTCATGACATACTGTGAAGATGGCAATATCCACTGAAAACAAATATGCAAAAGAAACAGTCTGCTTTAGTGATCATAGAAACACAACTTTTTAGAAATATGATCTGAAAATGATGGATCCTAAATAACAAAACTAGTGTAAATTTGTTGCAAGTTAATGTTTTGGTATTTACATCCCTCACTTTCTCCGGAAAGGTAAACTCATGATTCAAGTCACTAAGTTAAGTGGTTTTCTGTTTTTTTTTTGTTTTTTTTATTACTGCAGTTTTCTTCCATCCTCACATGGTCTCCAGCTAAAATGTCAAATCTGTCAACAAGTACCACTTTACCCAGAGCAACAAAAGAGAGCTCAGGTTCCTCCTGTCGCTCAGTGTTTGCTTACATCCAGGTGAGGCTTGACACTTAAGAAGTTGATTTCAAAATTTGTAGATGTTTCTATGAAGTTGCAACATTTACCGTCAATCTTAACACAGTCTTCTTTTAGAAGATAAATCCAAGTGAGATAATATTTACTTCAATTTGTCAAATGTTTGGCTGGATACATAATATAAAGGGAGAAAAAAAATCTATCAATTCAAACTATCAAAATAAATTTAGGTAATATAATTAACAATAGAAGCTTAAAAAAATGTTTAATCTGTGCTGCAAAATGAAATAAAAATGCATTTCTAGTAAGGAAAAAACAAGGACAACCTCACTTTTATTTCCATTTTAAATGGCTAAAATTACTCACCGGTGTATTACATCAGCTGCAAATGATTAACCATGATTAATCAGCATTTGGCCTTGGTGTCGTCACATTTATATAGCAAGAAAATACGGGATCAAGAATTACTGTTGTAAGGTTTACAGTCATCAACTCAAAGAAGTAATGTTTAATTTAAAAAGTTTCACTTATTCTTTCAACAATATACTGTATATAATTAATGATAACATTAATTTCATGTATTTCTTAAAGAGGGATTTCACCCACATGAATAAATGTACTGAAATTGATGGTTGCAATTTTTCAAAAAGAAAAATTTACAGCGAGATTTTTCTTCTGCAGTGAAGGATACATTTAATTTTGGACATATCTTTACAAGAAGTCCCAATGAATGTGGAGGACACAGCAATAAACTGAAAAGATGCATTGAGTGTGTGAAGCCAAAGTAGAAAAGTTTGGAGAGATGAGCTTATTAAAGGCTGCTGTTGAAATCTAAACTACATCTGTCAGGCCCTCTTTCAGTCATCATTATCTGATGCTTTCTGGACAACACTAGACCAGATGTTTATTGAGTGACTAAGGGTTGTGCTTTCACTGCAGTCATTATCTCAGCCAGTAAAGACAATTGATTCTTCTGCTCATTCCCTCCAATTTTGCCTCTTCATATCACCATTTAACCTTCTAATCTGATACATGTGTCTGTGCTCAATCGTTAGACATTTTTTCCATCAAAAAGTTTTAGATCACACAATATTAAGAGCTAAAATAGGAAGAAAGAACAATAAACAGTATAGTTTTGGACTTTTGACTATTTTTCAACAGGAGTGTCTAACTGTATGGTGAAAGATGGCAACCTATTCATTTTTTCTTAGATATGTTGTTATTATAGCAGATAGAGATTGATGAGCTTATTAAATTCAGATCGACCTGCTGAAAAGCAGTGGTACAGGGTTTATGCCCTTTCACAATGAAGGTCAGTTGCGCAGCTGCCTTTAAAAATCAACATTGTCATCATTTACTTCTTTATTTATCTGAAATCATAAGCAGAAAAAAATCTGAGCTCACAGACTTTTTATAGCTAATTATCGCCTGCTGTTCAGTTTTTAGTTCAATCATCTAAAAGCTAAAACAGTATTTCACATTTTGTTTCAGTAATTACTTACATAAATGAAAATGATTACAGAAAGGCTATTTTGGATTCTTACATTTCATTAAAGTTTGCTATCTGATTGCGGTGTGTTGCTGTGAGTTTTGTAGTAGAAAAACGCAGAGTACGACTACTGAGGTAGTAGCCGCCCCTCAGGGTGACATTGCTCTTTGATTGTTTTCGTCTCCTGTCATGGTGGCAGACAGGGTGAGAACAGTCATGGTGCTCCTTCTGCTTGGTTACGTCTTGCTTGTTGCGCCTTGGACAATGTTCATAGTTGAGGGTTGTTTACCGTTAATGCATTGCCTTAATTGCCATGTTTAATAGTGCAGACAATTGTGGTTTCTGACATGGGCAATATGGGCAACCACCCAGAGGGTTATCTTTTTAGGGTTGGCAGGAGACCTCTGTGGATTGTGGCACAGAGATGGAAGCAAAGCAGAAGGAAGAAGAGTTTGAATTGATAATGATACTGGTTAAATTTATTTCAGCTCTAAGTATTGAATATCTTGGTGTTTTTATGGGAATGTGGATTTTTCAGATCAATTTGAGAAGCAATTTTGATAGGTGCACTTAATTTTATTGTGTCATGCAGCGCAGGGCGCTGGTCTTGGTCATGGGTTAGGTGGTCTTGACTACAACACTGCTACATGGCTCCTTGGTTGCATGTCCTCCACCACCCACCTTCTTTCCATCCCCTTTCTGTTGGATTTCTTTCAAAATAAATGCCTAGTGAAAAAAAAAAAAAAGTGAAGTTCATGCTATGTTAGGACAGGAGACAAGATGTTTCCATCCCTGAAATTGTGATGCATAGAATAACATATCTAAATCTAAACTGTCACAGAGAGTAAACATTAAAAACATGCTTTATCTGTGGCATTGTTCATTAAAATAATGCATTATATTTTTAAAAGCCAGTACTTTTTTACTTTTACTCAAGTAAACATGTTAATGTGGTACTTTTGCTTTTACTAGAGTACATTTTTGTCTGTGTATTTGCACTTTTACTTAAGTAAATTTTTTTGAGTACTTTCTCCACCACTGCCTTCCACATTGATGCAGGACCCCTTCCCAAAGACACTGACTTATTTATCTTCCAGATCTTAATCCCACCATTCTAAGAAAAAATGTTAAACAGACATGTTCAGGTAGTGTAGTCGTAATAATCATTTAGAATGAGTGATGTTCTTTGTGAGTGTTAGAAGAGGAGCTGCAGTATTTTTGGTTAAATGCTCTCCCACAGCAGCTGAACTGCTGACTGGCATTTTCCAGAGCAGAAATGGAGAACAGGTACAATATAAAGCTTCCCACATATACCCAGGCACTTTTGCCACACATATATACACACACACCTGGAGAGCTTACATGGCTTTACATGAAGAGCTGGTACTCAGCCAGCAGCGGCTGCCAAGAACCCATCATCACACTTTTCAGTTGGCAGTCTCTCGACAGTCCATCCTTTTGCAGCTCTCCTGTTAAAATGTGTTTGTGTGCGTGAGCATGGAGGTGTTAATGTGCGTCTCTCTAGAGCGGTAATGTGTCAGAAAATAAAGTGATGGCGAGGTGAGCTGCATGCACTGAAAGACAGAACAACAGCAAATGCTGTTAATATGCAGAGTGCTTCGCCCCTGCCACATTATGTCTCCTAACAGGCCCCATCTTTAACTGATTACATTCAATCACACACCAGCAGCTGCCTGTGCTGCATTGCTGCACTATATGGGCCCATGTGATGGAGGAGTTGAGAGAGCGATAAAATCTATCAACTTTGGTTGACACAATGATCGGATATAAGCAAACATTATGAGAGTTCATAATGGTTTTTATCTTTCCATGTAGATACTGTTTCAGTTCCCTGGTACTGTGCATACTGTAGAGAGGATCAAATTCACCTTTTGAGAACTTTTTTTGTTGTCAAAAATGTCAATTTTCCCAGAAACGGTTTCAAGACATAATTTTTGGGACAACAAATTAAATATTGCACTAGTCACAAAGTAAAAATACAAAAACAAAATACACACCAATGAGGCATAGCATTGTGACCACATGCCTAAAAATGTGTTGGTTATCCTGCTGACCCATTGAGGCATGGACACTATGAAACCAAAATAGCAAGATATCTCACAGTAAGATTTTAGCATTAGGTCTTTTAAGACCTGTAAGTTGCAAAATAGGGCCTGAAATAATCAGACTTATTGGTTCACAGATATGCAATTGGGTTGAGCTTCACAACCATTTTTGCTTAGTGGCATGCAAAAGTTAACATTTACATTACCTTACACAAGCTACTATTTTCAGGGAAGTGTTGGTGAGTGGAGATTGACTTGAAAATCGTTTCAGACGTTCCCATACGTAACTGAATGGTGAATTCAGAAGTGTATTAGCAAGTAATAACTTGTATTCTCATTTCCATTTCTTTTATGTTCACTAAAATAACAATTCATTTGAAAAAAAATCTACATTGTGACAGGCGGTCTGCGATTGTTAGCCATCCTCTTTCTCCTCCCGTCTTTCTTTCTTGGGATCACTGGGCTTCTTGGTGCCTGTCACTCCTCAGCAGCCAAACACTGAGATCCAGTTACATCAGCGGTGATGACCTCCACTTGATGCAATGCGTTCAGCTGCAGAGACCTTCTCTGTTCAGGCATGTCAGCAATTGGCCTTCAAACACACCAAGGACAACAGATCAAGACAAAAGAGGACTTTACAGATGAAGAAATTGGTGAGAGTCGCAAAAAATATGTTTTGAAGAGCTGTGAGGAGAATGAATCATGGCTGTTCCAGTTATTCGAATGATGAAATTCAATTGCTGACAGCTATGAAAAAGCCCAAACTCCAGGACAAAAGGAGCTTAAGAATGACTTACTGACATGCTTCACATATTAAATGCTGAGGGAATAACATTCCTTTTGAATAAAAATAAGCATCAACATTTACAGTGTCTTTAAACATTATTCACATAACTAAAATGTTATTGGGATGTTATGACAAGATCATTATATGGAAATAAAATTCTAAATGTTTTTCAAAGTAGTTTAAAAATGAAATCCCAACTGTGTGGGTGCCTTTGTGTTCATTCATCTTTGATATACCTAAATTAATTCAAACACAACAAATTTGCCTCACAAATCACCCAACTAGTTATTAGAATCCATATCTGTGTATAAAAAAATCTGCTTATCTGCTTACAGATTATCACAAACATCACACAAATTCCTATTTTCACAGTCACAATACTAGTGTCCGACATATGCGCCGTAATTCAAAGGTCAGTTCTGTCTCTAGCTTGAATATCACAGAATCAGTTATTACTGCTATTACTATTCTTTGATAGATAGCTGTGCGTATCTAAAATACTTGTGCCATGTTCAAGTTCTTGAAATTGTTTTTTTTTTTCTTTTAGGTTTAAGACATTCTAAAAAAAACCCGTTTCATTTGAAATTATCTGCCAAGGAAACACCTGAAGCCAATAATCTGACAGTTTGTTGGATCCCCAGAGAATATATCTCTGTTTGAATCTTATAGGAAAAAAGAGGACACATTCATCATATATCTTCAGGATTATTGTGTGCGCGTGCGCGTGCACGTGTGTGTGTTCTTACAGAAACAGCAAACACACATCCCGGAATCTATCATGACGTCTGTCCCTTCGGCCATAAGGAACAAGGAGTCATTAAAACAACCAAACCAATTCACGACATCTGATTTATGTTTTTTATTTGAACTGTTAGACAAACTCAGATAATAAAATCACACTTTCTTTTGACGACAAAAATTCTTTTTTATGTGTCGGGGCAAACAGCAACACGTCATCTGCTCAAAAACACACTAAAGTACAGTTTCACAATTCCAAGCAAAACAGAACAAAATCTATGTTTTTATTACAAATAAAAACTCCTCAACTGGAAACATAAATCACTGCTAAATAATTTACCTCCAAAGAAGGCCTGGCTCATAATTCAGAATTTGTGTCAAAGGTGATATGTATAGCATTACATTTTTATATTTACATAATGTGGTACAATTTTGTGGCTTTGTTTATTTTAGGTCTCAATGCCCTGTGGAAATTTCTTACAAAGTAAAAGCAAAGAAATACTTTCATGATTAAGTTCCACAGAAAAAGAAAAATCTAAAATATATTTATCAGAACATTACACTGACCCATTTAGACAAAAATACCCCAAACAGGGAGTTGTTTGCTCTATCCTCTGTTCTTTCCTTTTGACTCAGTGACCTGATTGTTTCACATGGGTTGATATTTATTCCCTGTTGGTGGCTGTGACAAAATGACAGGTGTCAAGAACTCCGCCGAACATTTATACCTGTTTCTGTCTCTTCTATTTCACACATAAAAAATATTAAGTGTTACTGAAAAATATTATTCAGAGCTTAATAGAAGTATTCACCAGCTGTGAACTTTTTCAGTAGTTTTAGTGTATCTGTGGTGGATATTTTATTGGGTCCAATAAAATCTCAATGGCCCCCAAAAAACACACTGTTCTGCAAAATTGTGACAAGAAGAAAAATAATATAATATAATAATGTAAAACTTTGAGTACCGATGCTTTTGCAAGACAATGCTTCATACTCACATAATTGTCACATATACTACTACTTTCTTCCTCTACTATTCTAAAAGTTGTATTACTTACTATTAGTTTAACTGCTAACTTTATGTTTTAGCTGTGATTCCTTGGGGAATGTGGCTCACATGATGCTTCAAGAGTTCAATGCAATCTGTTGGGTTTCATTAGATAGAAAACTTATTGAACTAATTTGAATAATGAACTGAACTTAATGCACTGTTTGATAATTAGGATCAGTTTCGATGTATGTGTGATTGAACTGATATTACTTTTTTTGGAAAATTCCTTCGAGACGGCATTTGTTGTGAATTGTCGCTATATAAATAAACTGAGTTGAATTGGATTGCATAAACATTCTTGGTGGTGATGAATACTGGCCTTCTGAAGGGATTAGTTATGGGCTGTGTTTAGATTAAGTAGTAGGAAGTAGTGACAACACCTGACACACTGCTGGCGCACCAGGATCATTAATTAGAGTCATTACACCTCCAGTCCCAACGGCACACATTTACACACAGTTTTACACACAGGCGCTGTGTAACTGCAGTCACAAAGTCAAATACCAACACATGACGAAATAAATGCACACCTGTTGACACAGCTGGACAGACGGTGAGTGTGTGCTTGTGTGTAAAACAGTAACTTTAATTTATAGTGATACAGAGGTAAATTTGTCTTTGTGCATGAATGGAAGAGGTTTTTCAGTGCGGTGAATTTACGGCACATTTGCGCTGGAGATCCCTGGACAGAACAACTGACAAACAAACTCACCCTCATACATCGCTGCTGACTAATAGCTGGTGGCTACTCCTGCTTTGCCTCTGATACATGTCTTTCTTCGTTACCCTCAAAAACAGCCTTCTCTTGCTTCACCTAGGTTACCGAGGAGCAAAAACGTGGTTCAAGTTGCAATGTGAGTCACATTTTAAGGTGCATTCTGAAGATTTCATCACTTTTTTGTCCTAATCTTCATTACCAACAGCCCGAAAAAAGATATTGTACAAGCTGGAGCCACAATTCAAGATTGCATCAACTTATAAACCAAACTGTCTCCAGGCAACGGAAAACATACACTTTGTGTTGAAATCTAGATGTTTCAGATAATCTTGTTTATATTCTTTTCTTTTGCACCAGACCAAAATTGGAAACAATTTTCCATCAGAAGCCTATCTGTTTGAGCTTTTCTGTCTTCAAAAAAGAAAGAAAAATCTAATCAGGTCATTTATTTCTAGACTCGAATTTTTCGGTTCCAAACAAAGTATCAACTAAATTTTAGATTATAAACAAAGCAAGATTCTTTTTTTTTACTTCTACTACATTCTCATTCTAAAAAATTATGTTTTCCTGATCCAAAAATGAGAATGTTCCCCTCAGAATAGGAAGTGTAAGATTAGGGAGTGATGGGTGGATTGTAGGATTACGGGAAGAAAAAACAGGCATCAGGTCTGACATGCAGTCTGAAAATCAGCAGCCCTGCTGTCTCCATTCTTTGTTTCGTTTTCCATGTTTTTTGTCTTTAAAGGTGCCTGTTTTTAAATATTTGTTTTCTCTTCCACGGACCCTTAATTTTCACTTAACACATTGATTTTGAGTTCACAAATTGCCATTTAAATGTTTTTAATTTACCTCAGAATGTCTATCAGATCTCAATGTCTAAGCGTCAGTGGAGAACTCAGAGGCACTGTGGTTGTTTAAACAGAGATCCAGAACAGCCCAACGTGTTCTGGGTGTCCAAACACCCTTTATTTTACTTAAAGACTCCTCCTCAATATTTGCTAGCCATCAAGTGGCTTTTTAAATATATTCCATAAATATATGTCTAGATAGTAAGGTATGCACAAAACATTTTTACAGAATATTATTTTTTTGCATGAGGGTTTAGTAAGTTTTAGCATAAAAGTCCTCTCCCTTTGGTTAAAAGATAATGGGAATTGTAAGAACAAGGTAAGAAGAGCAAATAAGTCAGATAAATTCCATGCTGTGCGCTTTGATGCAGCCTCATTTGGTCAAAATGTTGTTACCTTCCTGGTGTCTGAACCTTTTAAAAGTGAAGCAGAGCATGAAAACAGGGTGTTTTTTTTTTCTTTTTTTTTTGGTGCTAGTCTTCCACCCACAAAATATATTACTCTCTAATTTTCAAAGAGGAAATTGACACATTTTTCAGGCCTGACACTTTTTTGTTTTCTCATATGTCTGTCACTTTTTCAGCTGAGTGAGTTTATTCCTGCCGTTTACGCACTTACCGATCACTTTCATTTGGGTGTCAGTGAGTCGCTATCGGGTGGTGAGCTTGGAAACATACCTTCTCTAAGTGGAAATTTACAGATGGAAGGGCTCCTTTGTAATAAGTGGTTACACTGTGAAGACAGACATGGTACTAAATCCCTCCACTGCTCTGTCTCTCAGTCTTTCCATCTTTTTTATTTCCTTTTTTTGCCTGTGTGAATACGCTGTTAATCTGTGATGAGTGAAGTTTTTCTGTTAAACTTCAGAGCTTTATTTCTTACCAACACATCCATTTGAAGGAATGTTGGAAAACAGTGGTGACCATATCAAGCCAAATTAGGAAAAGTTGAATTTACTCCATTTTCAATTTGTAACACATGGAATGCATTCTGAAATGGACTTGAACTGAAAAGATCTCTGCTAGAATATCTGTTATTGTTGGAAAACAGATTTTGAACTGGAATTTTTTTTACAAGTTTGCTGATACAGTTATGATGCTAAGACCATTCTCCTGGCTCTGATTGGTTGTTTTTGCAGATTCATTGCTATTGAAGTTACTATTTTTATTATTTTTTTTAGCTGCCTAAGAGAAATCAATATTAAGGAAGTTCTGTTTTTCATATCTCATTTACCATTTAAGCCTAAGATGTTGTGTCTAAACTAGATCCTGTTCTGTTTTGTAGACCCAAATTTTCCTCCGTTCTGAATTCCAGTCTTTTTGTGAGAAAGAAAACGAACACTAGGCAACGTAGATACAACCCAGAGACAGCTACAACGGGGCCTGATGAGATCTGCACTTGTTTTCCTCGCTGTCAGTGCAAAGCTGCAACAGAATGTCAGCACAAGCTTTGTTCAAAAGGTTCCACCGACATCTTTTATATCCAGGTTTTGGCAACTGTGATTCAAGAGTAAAGTGGAACAAAAGTGAAATTTTTATACAAATTGAGGTTAGAAATTTAAATTTAATTCACTAAAAAATGCATAAAACCTTTCTTGAACATTGCATCAGATACAGTATAATTGAAAGAGTTTCTAAATCCTGAAACTCAGGACTACAGATATTAATGCAATACATTTGTTGCATTAATTATGCCCTATGACCGTAGACTGTGGTTCTTAATTCTGTTTGGGTTAGTTGACTTACCACATATGAAATATGATTCATATGCAGCCTTTCGAACAATTAAAGACAGCTGGTGAATATTAAGTTGTTTGTAGTCCTGAAGGAGAATGAAGTGCTAAGCAGTCCCACTGAAAACATTGGGCTTGAAAGGACCAAAAGTGTAAATGCATTTGAACCTTGTTCAAATGATTTTTCTACTAGCATTTGTTTATTTGTGTATTTTTCGAAACACAATGTTAGGTTTTCCTCTTTGTTTGTGAAACCAGCTTTGGGCACAGAGCTTCTGAGAGGTTTCATGTGATTTCCCATCCTGAAAAAAAAAAAAAAAAAAAAAAAAAAGCACATTAAAACATTCCCACAGCGTGAATATTATTGGATTTGCCTTGGTAGAGTCATGTATTTCATAATCTGAACAGTACATTGCAAAATAGCAATTTGGAGACTCTGAGAGCAAGAGACCAGTTTTGTAGTTTGTAGTAAATTATTTTCAGAATTAAAGAGAAGCAAAGTTTGAGGAGTTTGATTGATAAACCTTTTCTTTTTGTTCTCATTGTTTTACACTGATTTCAAAAAGCAAAATTTCTTACATTTTTATTTGTAAAGTAGCAGTGGGTACAAGTAAGCAAGGTGAAAACTGGATGCAGAGAATTTATTTAAACATTTCAGCAACTGTTTCATGTGTACATGTGCTAGAAAAGATCTTTTATTTGGACATTTTACTTTGTCCCTATACTCTCAAGACTTTTAGTTTTCCCTCTAGGACTCTCAAAACTTCTTTTGTGCAAGATGAGAACTGAACTGCCTGAAAACATTCAGAAAGCAAAGCTGTTCATCTTGTTGCAACAAAACTCAAGTGTTTTGTGTTTCTTTACCCTCAGGGATTCCTCCTCTTCCTAAATACAGCAAGCAGATATAAAACACCACAGTATGCAGTAAAGCTTTGGGCATGTGGCTTCACACAGGTTTGAACACATGTTTTTGCCCTTTTGTATCGTACATCTTCATTGTCCTCCCTGTGGCTGTCTGCACAGTTTTACCTCAGGCTAATGTTTTGTCACGTGAAGCAGTTATATTAGGTGAATTAGCCTGTGGCGAAGATTGCTTTGTCGTAGTAATTCATCACCTGTTTGGCAGAGGTGACTGCATGAAGGACTGAGTGAACAGTTACCAGTGTGACATGGAGACTGAGCATCTGGTAGAGAAGGTTAATTGAGGGCGATTACTGTGATTAATAGCTTTGTTTGAAGTAAAAACACAGGACAGACGAGCTTATGTTACAGAGCAACATTTTGGAGAGAAAAATCCATCAGTGACAAGTGTGCAGGACGGCTGATTGAGGTTAGGGTTAGGGTGTTTGTTTAGCCTCAAAAAATGGGGTCTCAGCTTAATGGTTGTAAGGAAGAAAGAGTGTGTGGATTAAGAAGGAGAAATACTGGTGGGATCTCTGGGTAAAGAGTCATGTTGACATGGAGCTTGCTAACAAAAGGATTGTCTGAGGATTCGAATTGGATGTCTTGATCCGAGTATGGGTACTGGCCAATAACGGCCCCTTTGAATCATCGGTAACTTGAGTAGGTGACAGCACTCTGCTCCCTGTTGTTATCATACTGTCTGTGGATTTTATATTAGCTGAACAATAAAAGCCATCAACTGCTTTTAAATGTTGGGATTGAATGCAACTTGTGTTACCAACATGTTAAACTATTGAGAATGTTTTCAGAGAAGAAGTTACAGTCTGTAAGAAAAGGCACTTAGAAAACAACTGCTTGACAAAGTTAATTACATCTTAGAAATACTAAGAGATTACTTAATTCATCAGAACTAATTCAAAATGAAACACTCAGAATTTTTTTATATCCTAGTGTGGAGATCTGTTTTTTCTACTTACCATCAGAGCTATATATATTTTATTCCACAGAGATCTGAAAAATACTGTGCAGCACTATTTTTCAGTGCTACTAATTGACTAATTGACTACTAATTGACTAATTGTCAATTTGGAACAATTAGTCAATTGTTCCAAATTGACTAATTTGGAACAATTTAGTCAACGCTTCAAAACTGTTTTATATCTCTGAAAAAGCAACAAAGCAATTCAACAAGTCTGCCTCAGTAAGTTTGATGTAAGGTAATACTATGAAGAAACACATTTTGCAGAAAAACTAAAGAAAGACGATAAGTTCTCAAGGGAGAGTGAGGAGGCAATATATGTATCCATAAGGTGATGGAAAACCAACTTATTACAGCGGTGAAAAATATTAGTTTTCACAACGTTCACAAAATTCCTGGAGGCAAATGACACATCAGCATGTTATCTGATGTGACTAATTGCTATAGGTTAACAAAAAGCAACATTTGAGATGTGCTTGATGTCACCGCTTCGCCTCACGGGACACTGAAAAGATTGCCCAATGATTAAAAATTGTTTGTGGATCTTATACTGCAAAGCAACCAATGAGCAAGGAGCCAAAGACATGTTAAGAGATAAATTATAGAAGAGAGCATATCCACATAATTTCACGTGATCATGCAGAAAAAAAGAAATAGAACAATATGGGGGACTCCAAACAAGAGCTGCTTTGCATCAGCATCACAAAAACTGTTGCTTTTGAGAGAAGAGATAGTTGGTCATCTGGCGCACTTTGAATTTCATTTAAGCTACTGAAGTTTTAATCTTAAACTGCCATTCACACTTTATTATTAAGACATGCTTTGTTAGCAGTGGGCTAAACCAAGTTTTGATTTCAAAACTGCCTCAATTCTTTAACATTCAGAAATATTTTTTTATAGATTTTGATACAAACTGACATAGCAATATACATTTGTTGCAGATTTGTGGACTACACATCCATAATACAAATGTTGCACCACAACCCAAATCCAGAGACTGAGAGCCATTGGACTACTTCAACTCATTATGTTCAAGAAGTTGGGTAGAGGCCTTTGACTTGGTGCATTATTGTGCTGGAAATAACCATAAGAAAATGGGCACAGAGTGGTCAGGAAGGGATGGCCTTGATCAGCTGCAATGCACAAGAAGACTCCATTGCCATGCCATTTGCTCTTAACGTTTGCTGGGCTTTCAAAGTTGGCATCTTGGTTGTAACAACTAGTCATACTCCTAGGTTTCTATCATCTTAAACCAGTCAGTCAATCTGATATCAACAAGGCATATTTATATGCCAAAATGCCATTTCCTGTATATTTGTTTTCTTCTTTGGTTCAATTATGTGAACTTGAGACATGGCTCAGATCAGAAATTTCTGAAGTACTCCTTACTTTGTTTTGGGGGTTTTTTTGCATTTCAGTAAAACATCTTTTGATATATATTTTGGAATACCCAGGGATTTGCTAGTTTTCTTAACAAGAAATTGACACTTACCCAAATGTATACCTAATAAAACAATCTACACAGCAGTGATTTTAAAACCATTATACTATAAAACTATATAAAAAAATACTAATAGTAATAATCCTAGTTTTGACAGTTTAAGCTTAAAAACAGAATGGCATGAACTCCATCATGCTCCCTGTCTTTGCAACTACACGTAGGAGCTGACTCTGGAAAAGTGTTTGCAAAACATTTCTTAGTTCTCTTCAGCAGATGTTTTTTACCTCTGAAATATCATGTAAAAAAACACATTTAGCACAAAAGAGGAAGCACTTCACTCAGGTGGTTTGAGAAGTGGCGGTCTTTTCCTCATTTGTTTTTTTTTAATTGTTCACTGATGTTATTTTGGAAAGACATTCTAGCTATTTTATTTGCTATTTCATAAAATTGAATCCTAAACCCTAAATAGATTAAAAATGTATCTTGATATGGAAGTTTGGTTTGATGATTGCCCTGCTGCCTAACCCAAATACTATGCCGAGTATTTGGGTGCCATAATTAATGGCACCCAAATGACTTACCATAAATTATGGCAAGTCATTTGCCATAATCTATGGCACTACTACCACAATATTTGATGCCAAGAATTATGATTTATTTTTTTTCTTTTACGCTTTATTCTTAAACTAGATGTAACCAGACACAGAAACTTTGAAAAAGTTTTGCCTTTGTCCTCTCAGTGCACAGAATATTTTCAAAAATGTTTGGATCATCAAGATCCAAATACTCTTGGCTGCTCAGAAGATGATAAAATATTGTTTCCAGAAGCTCAGTAGCAATGTCAACTACTAAAATTAATTAAGTTTGCAAATTCAGACCTTATTGTGTTCTGTGTTTGTCTCAGCTATCGTGCATACACAACAATTGATTAATTACCAGACATGAATCTTTCTGAATATTTATTTTTTCGTGTATCCATGCGTAAAATCCCATTTTGCTCTTCTTAAAAATGTAATTAAAAAAAGTTATCCAGGATTTTAAGATTTATGGTGCCTCACGGTCTCTGCAACTTGTTGTTTCCTACCTAACTTTAGATTGCTATTGGAACTATTCATAAACAATCATTAAACTAAAATTCATCACCCAAGACTTTATGAGCTGAAAGTAGGCATTGCTCCGGATCTTGGCCAGAAGTTCCAATGTTACTGTTTTTGTGTATTAACTCAAACACTCATGCACTAAAGCAAATCAATCACTTAGTTATCTGAATGGAAGAATGTTAACACTATGGGGGATAGTAAAAAAAACCCAAAAGTACAACACTCTCTCACATGCGTACATGCTGTGTGTGCATTTGCTGCTATAAAGATGCATCATGTTAGTCAAGAGACCAATTAGCAGTGGTGTATTTCGTAAGAGATAGCTGAAAGAGCCCTGGTTACAAGCCTCGCTCTCCAGACGTACCATACAGTGTGCATTCTGAATCATTCTGCATGGTTCATCCTATGTTGTTGACAACTAAACTACTGCTCCACAAGAAAACACATCTATCACCAAAGGCCATTCTTATCTTCATTGAAAATCAAAACAATCATAAGAAACAAACAAAACAACCCAGCATCACAACAAACGGACCCCAGAAACAAATCGTTCTCAGAGCAGGTCTGCATGCAGCCAATCTGAAACCCTGCTAAAGTAAATAACCAAAAAAAAAATCATTCAACATAAATACTGATCAGTTTTATTTATCTTCTTTTGGAGCCAGGTCTTACATGCATATAACGATTAAAGTAACCAAATTAAATTAGACCATAAAGCACTTTAAACCCTTAATACTAAATAGTAATACTCTATCAAAATAAAATATTACTATAAAATAATCTACATTATTTAAGTAAAAGGTTTATGCAATATTTGATGAACAAAGGGATTCTCTTCATCAAGTCATATTGAGAGACTGGATTTATTTTAAAATGGAACAGAAAGATTGACATTGTTAGATTTGCTCTCATCATAAATTGTTGATTTGCTATATTTAACATAAGTAGCTTTAAGACATGCTCCATAAATAATCTCTTTTTACTTGCTCTGTGTATAGTTTAAAATGTTATTTTACTAAATTACATGCCTTTTTGCTCTGTGATATTAGTCAGTTACATTGAGGCACATATGCGATTTAGTGGTTTGCCGCTGACAATAATCTTATTTTAGCTGACAGTAAAAGTGATTTTTTCTTTCTTTTTTTTTTTTAGCATATTGCTGTTCTTGGCAGGTTGTGCTGGACTCCAGGGTTTCTGTTATCAAGCCATCTTAACCCAATGCATTTCCTTGAATTCCTTCTGGTACCTCTCTGTGGTAATGTTATTCGTAGGGGTCTGTGAACTTTGCATAAAATGTGTTTCATTGCAGCTCAAACTCCTTACAGTTTTCCAGGATAATCAATCACTTGTAATACAGTTCCAATATTTTGGCATAGAAGGAGTGTAGGTATCAAAATGAATGTTTTTTGGAGATATTGGATAACCGGCAGTCAGAATGTGGTTAACGGGACTGTTTAAATTTGGATTTGCTCAATTTTCAACAGAATAAAGTCTGACCCAAGCTGGGTAAATATTGTTTTAATGTTGTTGGGACTCAGGGCTCTTTCTGCATTAATGTTGCATTCATTATTTTTGTACAGAAAATAATTATATCTGTACAAGTTATGCTGAAGGTTCATGGACCTCATGTAACAAAAATGTTTTAATTCAATTATAAAAACAACCATGAAGAAAATCGTATTATGTACAGTCAGATAAAAAATAATACACCTCATTAAATATTCAGTCCGGTATTAAGAAGAGAAAAAAAGGAAGAAGACTTTTTTATTCATCCATTTTACAATAAACACAAACAATTATCATCATCATTATACATCAGTCATTAGCCAGAGTATCATGCCATGGCTGATGTGCTTCTACAGGCTTAAGTAGAAGCACAATGCTTATTAACATGCCTAATTAACTTACTCATCAATCACATCTACACTACGTATTAACAGAAAAATAGGCAAAAAGGAACCAACAGAAAATGTATTACAATTGTACCATTCAATTACATTTGAACCAGCAAAGTTTTACAGATCCAGGGTGGAGAAAAGTAACCAAACTGTCTTTGATTTTAATAAATGTTTATGTAGTAGGAACATACTGCTGCATAAATAGACTACTTAACAAATCAACCTGAATTTTTTTGCTTCTTTGCCAGTTAAAACTTATGCTCTCCCACACTGCTCCCATGTTTTGAACCCCTCCACCTCTAACTCTTACATCCTTTTTTTTTCTATGGGTGATGGTTTTAGCTTAAATGCTGAGGAGCTTGCCACCATTTTTAACTCCACCTGCACAAACATTCTGGGCTCTGTTGCTTTAGTGAGAGCCAAATGCTTTAAATCATAGGTGGAACCAAATTATAGCTGGAATCTTGACTGAATCTACAGATGTGAAACTACACAAGATGTGAAAAAATGAAAATATATAAACTCAAAGTCTTAATAAATTTTAGCCGACTTTTTATCTGTTTTCCAAAAGACTGTGAAGGCATTCTGTATATTTTTCAAATTTTGTTTCTACCAGCCTACTAAAGCTGCCGTTTTTTTTATTTCCAGTGTCTGTCGTCATGATATATCACAAAACTGATGCTATTCTGTACAATATTGCTAAAAAAAAGCCACAGAATAACTAGCACAGATGTGTTGGCTTATTTTCTGGCAAATATTAAAAAAATTTAATGATTTAATTTATTTACTAGCAGTTAACGCTTAATTGTCTTTCCTGAAATATACTGTCATCTTCTATGTCTGTGCAAGATTTTTGGATGAGGATCCAAATTCAAACAAGACGTACAAGGTGATTGAGTAATTACGAATTTAACGAACTTAGACAAAAGGAAAATCTGAACATATAACCAGGGCAAGAGCAAAACTACGACTTAGTGAATAATGACAGAAATCTCTGAGGCTTAAACTTGCAGGATTGAGTGATTGCAGGAGGCAAAGAACAGGTGAGTCTGCTAATCAGAATTCATTGCAGCTGCCTGGTGAAAGTTAACTATGAGGTAACTGAGGGTGGATGATAAATATACACAGAATACCTGGGGGGGAAACACTAGAATGATTGAAGAAATAAAATCAGGCTAATACTAATGCTAATGTATTAAAATAAACAGAAAACAAACATGACTGATTAATTAAAACTCCATGAATCATGACAACCAAAAAAGCAAAAATACTTTGGGAATGCAGTGTAGCAACATGACATAGAATAATATTTCTATTAAAATTCTTGTCAAACTAATTGTTCCTAAACAAAGTATGAGGTTTAGAGATATTTCTTTTCACTTTTATCAGGTTTAAAAGTTTATATAAACTAAGATTGGGGAACCCAACATGGCGTTTTAAGCTTTTGAAAGTACAATACAAACATACTGCTCCCTTGTGTAACATAAAGGGGACATAAAATGAAACCAGCCAAGACATTATGAAGAGAACAGCAGACTTCCACGTTCAAGGTGCCTCAAAACTGTATCAGCTACTGCAGTTTTCTGCCAAACAACTGAAAGAAAATGTGAATGTCATAGGAATGTCCTGTGGGTTCTGTGTCCCAGAGATAAATGCCTTTTGGTGTGAAGTGTGCACATCAGTCCCAAAAGAAAAGCAAAAGACCTTGTGAGGATGCTGGCTGAAACTGGTAAGACCCTGCACCAAAATACCCTGAGAAACCACTCAAGGGGTTAGAGCCATTTCTCCAAAAGTAACATAAAAATCCAGATTGCCCTTTCCAGATAGACCAAGGGGAAATATCTTTTTATAGAGACATTCTTAATGTCTGATGAGGCCAAAGTCTAAGTGTTTGGCCAAAAAGAAGATCCTTAGAGGCTCACCGTCAAATACCATGTGTAAGTGTGCGAGCATAAATTGTGGACAAAGGTAGCATAGCATAATTTATAACAAAACCTTTTAAAAGTGTAGTTTTTGAAATTGTAATTACGCCAACCATTATTAAAGAAATTAACAACTTGTAGTATCATTACAGTATAAATAACAAAGTAAAAAGTTTTCTTTTTCACTTTAGTACCTCAGCTACAGAACGCCAATTCTGCCACATTCTGTTTCTCGGGTCTATAATTTCCTTTAGAAGGAGAAACAGCTATTGAGACATGGAGGTGAGAGAAAAGTGGGGTCTTGTGGTCTGCTATGGTTTCTAATATTGCAGAGGTAGTTCTTTAGCAGCCAAACAGCACCATGTGATGGTAACTGGATCGCCACGCAGCTGCAACACCAGGCTCCCTCGGTCGTCCCCAAGGCCGCTGGAATAGCGACAGAAAAGGTCTACAAGCGCACCCCCACACACACACACACACACACACCCACACACACACACACACACACACAAACACTGTACACACACTTCAATGTGTGGAAAATCCCTAACAGTACAGGATGAGGGTAAGTGGGGAGGTGCAGCAGAGAACTCTACACTGCCTGTTTCAAAGATGTTTTTAAAGCTGTGAAATTTCTTGTCCAACCACGGCAGGCTCGATTACACACAGAGTTGTTCTTTACACTGAGAGGTTGTATGTTTGTTCTTCTGTTAAATGAAGGGTAGCGGTGGTTAGATGGCAAGCCAACTACAGTCATTTATGAGTGTTTCTGTCAAAGGCCAGACCAGACTCTTGTTCTCTATTAAACCACTACTGTTACTTTTACCTGATAGCTCTACAGATCTACAGAACAACTCCAACAGAGAATGTAGCTCCATTCTTGAGAGGATCAGTAAAAAAACATTTGATTGTTTTGGAAACCTGTTTGATCCTTCATCTAGAGGACATTTATATTATTTCTGCATAAAGACAACAAGCAACAAGCCCTGGCGAGTCAGTGAAACGTTTTCCCCCTTGTTGACATTTTTATGAGATACTTCTTGACTCAACTGTGCAGTTTGACCTGTAATTCACAACAACACCCTATAATTCATAGACAGACTTACACTGATTGTCTGCTGAGATGATCTATTGATTGTGTCTTGTTTATCTGTCTGTTAGACCATCCATTGCCCTTACAAATGAAATGACCCTACATATCTTCCTCTTGTGGTCCAGACTTTGGAAAAAGTACAATGAACGATCTCTGAGGATCAAGGATAAGTTAAGAATCTGTTCAATCCTACTGTGAAATTTGGAGGGGAAAAAAACTGTGATGAACGACTCCTGGCAGTGATTTCTAGAGTCTAAATAAATCACTCCTTTGGCTGGAGGAGGTCACTATGATTAAAAGCTCAGCTTGTCAAATCTGTAAAAGGCTGTTCAATGGAAGACTGTTTTTTCATAAGTGAGGTGAAGGCGATGTTTTAAACAGGTTGGCCTGGCTGAGACTCAGTTATACCTAATGACACTTTTTGCTTTTGTAAACTTATCAGCAAATAGTTTTTAAAGGGATTGTGTAGCATCAGCGGGATTCAGCGCTAACTCAGGTCATGCCTTTCTGTCCTGTGGTCACAAATCAAATCAAGATTGCCATGCCAATGTTTCAAACGCACACAGGCAAGTGCAGAGAAACCCTACACCAGTATGAGTCAGGCTATATGGCACCAGGGAGCATGCAGTACTGTTGCAGGGCAGGGTAGCAAAGCTGGTTCAAAGTGCGCTGCAAGTTGGCAGATGGATCAAAAGCTCTGCTCTGAGCCATGCCACTCAATGTTGCATGATACTAGAAATAAATAGTGGGGAAGCGTTGCACAGTGCAACCAACAGTCATCTGCGTACCAATCCAGGGTTATTCCAAGACACTGAAGAACAGTTTTATTATCCTGTCTGTAAGCAATGCCTCAATCTAAAGTCTGTTCTGTCAACTGTAGACATACATTGTGGCCTTCAAAATAAGACACCTCTTCATGAGGCTGATTAAGAATCAGCTGTTTCAGATTTTTCTTATATAAGCAGAGTGAGATTTTCCTGGAGTAGGATTTTGCTTTCTGCAAATGTTGAGATTTGCCTTGCAGGGGCTGACTTATTTCACTGTTACATTTACTAGAGTCTGAAATTAATCCAATTGTTAATCAGATGCTAACTAGGCCTCAGTCTGTGCTCAGTGCCCTTTTCTGTTGAAAATACATTATCAAAACTACTAGTGCTAAAGTTTACTATAATTTTAAACCAATGCCAAATTATGTAATTGGATTAGTTCTTTTTATCTGCCAGGGCTGCTCTTACTCTTAAAATATTTTGTGGTATAGGCATAGAAAAGTGGATCTTTTATGGTAATAGATGCTTCTGGTCGACGTGGTTCTGTTAACATTTTCTTGACACCTTGTTTGGAAGTATTTGTGGTAGATTGTGAAGCGACCAAACAGAATCAGTTCCTATATGTCATGGTTTTCAACTAGAAAAATGTGAACTGTACAAAAATGATGTTCAAACGTGATGGTTCAATGGATTAGGAGATGGGTGGATGTATCAATATAATACAGAAGACATCCAAATCACCAAGAAATAGTTTCTGCTTTGCAGTCTAGACTAGTGGTCTCAAACTCCAGTCCTCGAGGGCTGGTGTCTTACACTTTTAGATGTCTTTCTGCTTCAGCACACTTGGCTCCAATATTAGATCATTTCCAGAGCTCTGTAGAGCTTTACTGCATGCTAGTGAGGCACTTTTGCCATTTAATTCAAGTGTGTAGAACAAGAAATACATCGAAAACTTGTAGGACTCTGGCCCTCAAGGAATGCAGTTTAAAACCGCTGGTCTAGACAAGACTGCAGGAGGTTGTCATCATAAAACTGAACACACACACGCACACCCCTGCACACATGCACACACAAATTCCTGTTGGAAATCTTTGCTGCTCCTTCAATCCTTCTTACATTTTTTTTTTATAATTTTGAAGAATCATCCAGTTATTGTATTGCCCCTAATTTCCATCAGTTACTGATGAATGTCTTCACTGTGCCACTTTATGATTAATGATGTGGAACTTGATAAAATTATGTTTTACACTTTTCCTAACAATACCTTTGTTCAGTGAGATCTCTCTTATCCTTTGCTACTTCTCTATTAATTATGGGCTTAACTGAATGAGTTAAACTTGTATTTAAAAAAAATACAAGCTTAACTTGTATTTTTTAAACTTGTTTTTAAAATACAAGTTTTTTGAAAACTTGTTTTTTAAAAAAAAATCTAATTTAGGACAGCTGAATTAATTTCAGTTTATCAAAATTAAATGCAATTGATGGTAGATTTAAACACAAGAAGAACAAATGTACTTCAGAAAAGTATTGTGTAACTGCTTGTGTTGTACTGAAATATTGAACAGATTAAATGACATAATAAGTCAAAATGTTTTGAAATGACATATAGTCTGATAACAATCATAACATTTAACAGTGATGTTTATAATTTTGAATTTCACTGCAGCTTACATAGTATTAGATATGTTTTTCTGTATACCTTTATAAATGAGATTGAGAAAATACTTAAATTCTAATTTATAATGAAATACATTAGCACTGGAAACTATCTTCAGCCATAACTCTGAAAAGAGAACTGGCGTAGCTTTACATCTGCAGTGTACATTGGCAACAGGACTGGTTTTTTTTCCAAGGAACAACAACAGTATGAGTTTTACATAGTTTGCTAAATGAGTATATAAAAATCTTAGTACATTTTTGTATGTATCATTATATTTGATTAACTGATTCCAATGTTATCCTCCTTAAATCAGAAATCAAGAAAAGAGAAAAAAGGAGTACCCACATCTACGAAGGTAGGATTGCTTCAAACAAGATTGTAGAACAACATCCCACAACATTATCCTGGCATTTTGTGGATAGAAGTAAGAGCTACTGCTTTGTAAAACTATTCAAATGTCTTTGCAAACTCAAAACTCACTCCAAACTAAACTGTTATGGTAGCTAAGGGCATCTTAATTCACAGCCAACTCAACATACCAAAACAATCACCAGTATAAGATATCAAAACAGACTTGTATTATAATCTTCATCATGTTCTGATAAAAATCACACCCTGATCCCACAGGATATAGCTTTGAAGTATGAGAACGTGCAAATTAGTGATATTTAATCTTCAAATGTGCTGCTTGTAGGTTACATTATTAGTGACCTACAAGTAGCAACAAAAGTGAAGTTTTTCACTTTCCTTGCCAAAGTTCTTACTCTTGTAGATGGAGCAACTTAAAAATGTGTCTTTTTGTCTCTGTTGTGACAAAGATTATTTTTAACTGAAATTCTTAAAAATAACTTTCCTCTGATGCAGAATGTAGTTTCTCTCTGCACAGTCTCAGCATGTCAGTCTCTTCACAGAGAAAGTTCTTCTTTCTGTTCAACAATCCCATACCAACAAGCATTGAATTCCGATTGTGTTTCCCTCAGAAGTGCCAAGGCAAATGACCTTGCCCATGCCAAGACGTAGGCTTTTAGTCCGCTTTTAGTCCGCAGCAAGGCGGAGCTGGCGGGACGATCAAAGGCTTTCCACTGAATCCTGATACTAAATGTTGCTGATGATCTGTCTAAGAGGGGGAGTCGTCTGATCATACCAAATAAGCAGAGAGACTGGGCAGTGTCAGGTCCTGGTCTGAGCTCAGAGTCCTGTGGAACACTCCTTTGAATGAAAATGCGCCTTCACTAAAGTTTTGATTCAGCTCAGTGAAAACTCAAACATTGAAAGGTGTGGAAGAAAATAAAGGCAATGGGGAAATACACATCATTTTATTAATTTAGCAAGAAGATGCTGTGTAATAGAAATGGTGAACAAGGCAAATTGATTTGTTCATCACGTTTTAGTAACAAGTCAATACTTACTAAAAATAAAGCAAAAACATTACACTGTTGTGATTAAAATGAAGGAAGGCAATGACAAGTTTGAATACAGAATAGAATTGATACTCCAGTTATTATTAATCAAAGATAATTGTAAACAAATGGGTTTGCTGCATTGATTTAAAGGAACTCAACATAATTGCAGTTTTCTGGAAGTTTCTTCCAGATTAGAGAAGTATAAAAAGTGACTGCTTCTTTTTCATGTTTGTTTTTCATTACCAAAACCCTGACAACAAATTTATGAGCAGGCTTTTATGTATCATGTACAAAACAAAATGTTCATCTGCAGTAACATTATAAAAATATTTTGGAGTGGATGGTAAAAAAAGGAGGGAAGTAGTTTGAAGTGATGTTTTGATCTGCTAAAATTTTGTTTCTCCTTTCTCAAAAACAGCCCATATAGTTTTGAAACTGCATATGTAGATATCAGAATTGCAGAGAAAAGTCAAAGCGTAGCTTTTCTATCCTGAATGACTGAAATCAATGTGCCTGAAATAGAAATGCTGCCCGATGAATGAATGAACAGCAGGAATGCATAAGGAGAGAGTGACGATAGGTAGGAAGTGAGAGGAAGTTTTGGGTGCAAACACAGGTTTGAGCTTGTTTTGTCAGGATTGTGACCCACACCAACAAACAAAAGCAGTAATAATCTGGTGAAAATAATGAGACAAATGCAAAAAAAAATCCCAAACTGTATAGATCAGCAATCTATTTCTGACATAATTCCAATGAGAACAGGTGAACATGAGCACAATCTAAAAGCAGGTTTGCTATTGGTTGAAACACGACTGTAAGCCATTTGTATTATTCCCTTTACCACTGTCACTAATCATTTTACCAATCAGGTGAAAGCTGCAAATCATATCCTGCTTTGCAGTTGTGCTAACATTTTCATAGTGACACAAATACAAAAACACACAAACACAAAGAGATACATTCAAATCTTTAATCCTGACATCCTTACTTTCCTTTGTGCCACTTTAGTCTTACTTGTGTGCTCATGAAAAGATGAGGAGCAAGATGCTCTGATATGCTGGTGGAGTTTCACAAACAAAGACTGCTCTATCGCCCTCAGTGTTGACGCCACAAGGTCCAGAGTTGTCAAAAGTATCTGACCTCCATCTCTGCAAGATAACGCAGCAGAACAAAAAGCTGGAGGAGAGAAAGAGTAAGAAAAGCAGATACAAATCAAATGCATGCTCAAACAAACTCAACTGGCGTCAGCCGCGGCGAAAAATAAAGAACAATGTCGCCTAGGCAACACTGGCTCATTTTCCCATCTTCTCTCAGTCTTTAGATGTAGGAAATTATACTTCATCAAACATCAAACAGTATGTTGCGTGATTATTGACTTTTAGAAAACCAGTGTCATTTTGAAAACGAAAAAAATACTGGAAAAACTGCTACAGAAATCTTTGGGTAAAACATTCATGCTCTTTAAATAATGTTGCAAAAACCTTCTCACTGCTTTATAATCCACCTGCTTTGTGAGCTATTTTGGGCTGTTTTCATAATTTTAGAGAGCTTTTCAAGGAACAGTAAAAAGAAATCCACATTTGAATTCTGATTCAGAAACCACATCATAAATGAACGGCACAATTGAAAGTTCTGATACTTTAAGATTCATAAGGTTTCTTTTGTATTGGTGCAGCATGAGCAGAAATAAGTAAAACACAACTGGACTTGATATATTTTTATTGCACTGCATGGAAGGAAGAAGATATTGCTGTTCAAAAATATAGCCGAAGCAGACTTTTACATAAAATTATGGTAACCAAAAATATTTATCTTTAATAAGTACTATGCAACAATAAATACAGAATTGCCAAAATATGTCTTACAACATTTAAATAATGCATATGTTTTGCATGGATTGGAGTTATTATATTTGTGCTTTAAATTCAAGTTCTCATATTGCAAAGTGCACTTAGACTGGTTTTCCACTTGCCTGTCAGGCTCTCAGCAGAGCCTCCACAGAAAAAGGCAACGGCTTTGCGGTCGGAGTCCTCACTGAGCCATGATGGGAACCCTCCACAAAGTCCATACGAGGATTTGCTTCGGTGGAAGGAGGGCCTGTGTTCCAGCCTCTTCCTGCTAAATGTCTGGAATCAAAAGTCCTGCTGTGAGCCGGGACACCCAATTCATTTACAACAGGCAGATCTGATCCAAACGTTGAGAGTCTGGATGTTGAAAAATGATCTATGTTGATTGTTTCTGTTTGTTTTAACATCGGTTTGACAAAGCAGATGCAGGGTACATTGCTATCGGTTTTGAGTCGTTGCTGTGATGCTGGGGGTGTTGGCTCTGGTTCGCTTCTCTTCCCACAGTCTCTCCAACCATTCTGCGCCTCTTTATCCTCCCTGTGCTGCGCTGAGCTCTGGGTTGATAAAAAGTCATCATAGTGGTCTCCTGTGGAGCGCCTACTCTTTAGGTGGAAGAAATCATAAAACTGGAGGCCACAGTCACAGAGCTGTTTATATTTATATACAGGCACGCAGCTGGAAGTCCCTGCAGAGGAAGAGTCCTTGTTGGTGGAGCAGCAGCGGAGGCATGGGGAGACGGGGAGAGGTAGAGGATGAAGTATGGGCATGAGAGCGGAGGGAGAGAAGGAAACGTCGCTCTGCAGCTCTTTCTGTCTTAATTCGCGCTCCAGCATCACGTTTTCCAGCTCTTTGTCTGCAAAGGCTCGCCTCTTCCTCATGCGGGAGCTGATGGAGGGGCACGGGAAGTGGCTTTGGTGGCGCTGCTTAGACCAACTGGACACACCGTCCTCTGGGGTCATCAGATGTTTTAGCCCTGAACATGGGAGCAAACCCACATTCTGCTATTACACATCCATTTTGTAAAGAACACCATGTTTCCATCATTTAACCAGCTTAAGTTTCAATACTGTGTTGTTTGTTAGTTTAATCAGGCGGTTGGTTAGTGCTGTCATTTTCACTTTGGAGAGAGAACAACAAGAATTAATCTGAATTTGATTTCCCTTCTAGCGCCTCATTCTTGGCCCTTATCCCTATGTTTCAAAGGTTAGGGTGTCCTAGCTGTTCTGGAGGAGCATGGAGAGGGCAAATGGAAATGGCTTGGCAGCCTTTATGAATTGCATTTCGGGGGTACACTTAGAAATCAGATTTTTGCAGCTACCCTCATAAAGACGGTATTGAAAAGCCTACATATGAATTTAGCCTCCCTGAGTCAATTCTTTGTAGAACTATCTTTCAGCTACAGATGTACAAGATGAAAAATGTATTTCTTTGCTTCATTGCTCAAGCTCAGTTAGATTTATTGGAGGGAGTCTGAATTTCTGGGATCGTTTGTTCCAGGTGACATACAGTGTCAATTTCAACTACATACAGAAAATTTTGTTTAGGCCAGAAAATTCAGAATTGGGTTCATCTGACCAGAGTACCTTCTTCCATAGGTTTATAGTGTTCCCTTCATGGCTTTTACCAAATTGTAAACTGGACCCCTTAAGCTTAGTGGTAAGAAGCAAGCTACTGTTGAATCGGTTTGTCAAAGGAGTCCACAACTCTCCCACCTGAGTTGTGGATTGCTATATCTCTGAATATTGTTTTGCTTGCACAGTTTGTCTGCAGATAGATTTCTGTGTCTTGAAAGGTTTGACGCTGTGTCATTCTCTGCCCAATTAGGGATGATTCATTAGACAGTGCTCTGTGAGGTGTCCAAAGCTTGATCTATTGTTTTAAAAGCCAAATCTGCTTTAACTTACTCTGCAACTACATCCCTGACCTGTGGTTTGTTAATTTCTCTTGATGATGCTGTTGGGTTCCTAATGTTCTCAAACATACCGCTGAATTCTTCATCAAATAGTTTTTGCATTCTTCCTGAGATTAGATTTCCCACTTGGGAACTATTTACTAGGGGTCTTCTGAATACTATAGGTTGTACAGGTGTTTATGTCAAAGTATGCTAGCAAATGGACAGAATATAAAGGCGCTCAACACTCTTGTATAAAATACAAATAAATAAAATAGCATAACTTTCCTTTCTCTTTATGGATATGTATTACCTTGTTGACGCAGCACATCAGTTCAGATTAAAATGAATCAAAGTTTGTGGTACCATGACAAATTGTGAAGTAGGGATGGCTTGAATTTAGACTAATCCTTAAAAATCTAGAAAATGGACAGAAAGCCTCCAGCAGAAATCCATCAGGTTTTGTTACACATTAAGAACTACTTTGAAGGCCATTTCATGTAAACTATGAAAGTGACTCACTTTGGTTTTGACCATTGGAGGAGCAACAAGCACAAGAACTTAAGCTGAGCTAAATTTACAATTAGTGAATTATAGATAGTTATTAGTCAACCTTTAATTTCTGTTAACATAACCCACTGAGAGCAAAGGCAAAAATTTAAAAGTGTACTCAAAACTAGAAAAAAAGCACTTTCTAACAAAGTTCCTGAGAAAAGGAAAATGTGAATAAGTAATGGGGTGTTAATTATACTTTACCCTCCGGGTGGCTCTTAGCCACAATGCTTGAGTCAGCTGCTTTGGTAAAACACTGATATGCTGTTCTCCTCAATGGAGCTGAACACTTGACCCCCTTTTTACCCTGGGAGAAAAAGGTGAACAAGAATCAGACATCTGGACATAATTGCATTTTACAAAGGCAACCTTCTAGGGGCAATTAGGATGAGGAATCCATTATTTAAGACACCGGACCGAAATCATTAGGATCATTTGGCATTTGACATAAATGTACAATATTTAAATCTCCACTGAAAACACACATCCATGCTATTTTACTAAATAAATTGCATCATATTACATATTATGTGTGTGTGTAAAGTGAATTGCTCTCTATCTTTTGTCTGCACTGGTCAAGTTGAAAACAAAAAACTACATTTTATAAATAAAGAGATAATTGCCTTCAGTCTTAGAAAAGCATTGCTTTTAATGTTTTTTTAATGTGTTTTGCCAAATGTTATTTGAAAATATTTTTGTGAGTAGCTTTCAATGCACAAATGCAATTTTAAATGCACTTTAAAGCTTCTGTTAGAACAAAATAGTAATCCCACAGTGGGGAAATGTTCGTGTTACAGCAGCACAATAACAAAACATACCCCATTAAATATAAAATATCTAAATTAAAAAAAAATACAGTATAAGCATCTGTATATTCACTGGTGTGCAAAATGTGTCTGAAGGATACAAGGACAACTTTACCAAATTTTGAGTTCAAATCTTTTTTTTTTTTTTCTATGTCGATTTAGATTACTGAGCTCATTTGGTTTTCCACCACATTTGTATTACATTCTATTCCTTTCTTGACGCACAATTTATATTGTTCTCACATTCATGTCATACAATCCAGCCGCTGATTATTTGCAGGACTCCCCCACTCCCCTCTATCATCTGGGATCCACTGACCTGTCCATGCCCTCTTCTCACCTCGGCAGCCTGCTGCCTTCTCAGCGCAACCTGCGCTGCCATGACGCGCTGGCGCTCCACCACCAGCAGGCAGCAGGCGCATCGGCAGTCCCTCCAGCGGCAGAAGCGCTTGTGGCCTTTCAAGCACGACACGACGCCGTGGTTTCGACAGCGGGCGCATTTGGGGCTGCGGGTCATCTTGCGCTGAGCTTTCTGCTCGCAGCCCTCCGCAGACTCTGGTGGAGCAGCCACTTTTTTTTGTTTTTGGTTCTCTCCTTCGTTCTCGCCGCAGCTGTGATTTGCATCCGTCAGAGGTGGTCACGTCAAAAACTCCCCCAGGCTTTAGCTCTTTATTTTATGCTGTTGTCTTCAGCTGCAGGCCTTCGCTCAGTTGTACGGACATCTGTGAGAGGAGAGGGGAATTCGACCTTTTAATCCATGGAGTTTTATTGAGGATATTTTAACAAAACGGCGACATAATAAGCTACTAGCATCATTGAAATAATCAAAAACAGCATGCGTTTGGAAATAAAAAAAAAATAATAAATTAAGATATTATATATCAATTATAAAAACAGAACATTCACATGCAAATCACATTCATCCTGTTATAGAGAGGCTAACACTTAACAATCAACTTCTATCAGCAATAAAACTAATCGAAGAAAAAAAAAATTGTAATCCTGGATCTCCAGACTAGAATCCAAATTCCCACATTAACCCGGCTACCTATGGGAAGATTTCCCTCACCAGCTCGTTGAGGCTTTTTCAGAGTGGGAACATTGCAGCCAAGCGCTGAGCCTGCCTCAGCTGCTCTTTGACGCCCTTTTTCCAAGAAGCAGCTCGGCCGCAATGCCGAGCTCCCGGCAGAACCCACCTGCAAAGATTTAGGAAGAACGAGTCCCTCTCCTTTTAAAAGCCTCTACCTGCGCTGCCCTGCCCACCTGCCCGGCGCCTCTCATGTTTCAGAGACCTGGGATCTCTGCTAACAGCACATCTCAATTGAAGGCCACAATTACTGGGGAGAACAACGTTTCCCATAAGAGTTTATTTAAAGCAGGTACACTGGGGCTGTCTGGAGCTGGCCCAAGGCACAAGCAAATTAAGCGGTTGCTAAGGGCCCCCTGCTGGCCTGGGGAACTTTAACTTCATGGTTGTCGATAAGAATGTTGAAGAATTTAAAATAGATGAAAGTTACATTTTTTGTATTTATTTACGACTTTGATAATATTAGACAGCAAAATACAACTTAACACAACAATAATTAATTTCCTTGATCAAAAGAATCAATCAATCAAATGCGGTTATTACCTCCTTCCTGAATCTACTCAGTAATTCATAGATATTGTTTTTGTGGCTGTGGTCAAATCTAAGCAAAAGTAGAGTTTAGATTGTTGCTCAGTAACTCTGAAGTTAGGATTTTCAATCAAATCTGCAAGTATCACTGTGTAATATTTTATTATCCTGAAATTCAAAATAATTTACACTATGCAGTGTATGAATAATTACCTTCATAAGTAGCAAACAAACCCAGTGAGAGTGTTAGGATCTGTGTGAGTTTGGACTTTGGGTGCTATTTGTTTGATCATTTCTATGTTTTTTATTTTGATGCATTGTTGATTCTTTTTTTTTTGTTTTTTGTTTTTGTTTATAATATTCATACTTTTGAATTTGCTACCCTAAGATTAGAGTTGTCCTTTCAGTTCAAAGTTTCTGCTAGTTTCAGGTATCCTCTGATTCATATTTGTTCATTGTTCTTCTTTCATCTGCTCTTCTTCTTCTTCTGTAGCGTTTTCTGGCAGTTTACAAACTTTGTGCATTACCGCCATCAACTGGACGGAGATGTAATTCAGAAATTCATTTTTCTTATTTATCTTCAAAACCTAACATAACTAAATTATATACATATTTATGCACTCACACACACATACGAACTAAATTCTCTGCTCCCTTCAGCCTGCTGGTCTTTGTGTCCTGCACAGGTGTTTCCTATCTCCTGATTGCCTCACCTGCAGTCTTCTCGTCTCATTGTTCTCCACTGACTCCTTTCCTGATGCTTCCTGTTTCCCTTCAGCTTAATATCCTGGTAAGTTTTGCTTGTATTTTAATTAAATATGTGTTTTGAGATTATCCTAACTAACTTATCTTAACTCAAATGCACAAAACACAACAGACTGAGGTCAATTTAAAAACTAACACTTGTTACGGCTATTAGTTGTTAGACAGATATTATTTAATCCAAAAATAGAATTAAAATACCAGCTTTAAAAAAAAAAAGGTAAATTAATACTCTTTTATGTGAAGCCACAAGATATTGAAAAGTTTTCAACTGGTTGCTGCCATTTTGCTGTGTACTGAGTCTCTATCAAGGAACATTTATTCTAGGGGTGACTGCCAGAACAAATGAATAAATCAGATAAATTACGTCTCAACAATTTATGTACTGCTGTTTATTTAATAACTACTGTGAACTGGGGTTGGGGTTCCAAGTTCTGTTTGTGGCCCCATGCAATCTTGGGTTCTTTATTACTGTCATTCTTCAAAAGCCATCCTTCATTAACTAATTATTCTTTATAGAAGCAGTGAAATTGGGAAATGTGTAGCATTTCAGTAATCAAGCCCTTTTTAAAAGCCACCAAACCAACAACAAATTTCACAGTTGTATTTTTAACTCAACTGAGATGTTGAGAAATATTTAATGTGAAATTAAGTCTCAAATTATTATTTCCTTTAGCAGATTTAGATTTCAAATTATTTTCTAGTCAGCCAATAACTTTTTGATAAGAAATGAGACAGTGAGCTCAGTGATGATGAAAAGACAACTTATCTGTTTCATTTGCATTTTATTTCCAAAATGACTTAAAATTATGTACATCCTCCTCAGTAATAAATAATAAACACTGATAAGATCATTTGAGGTTTGAAGGCCTCGTTGCCATAATGCAAATCTTTAACACAGGTGATTGAAATTACTTTGAATTTGTGGCCTAAAACATTTGGAGCTTAGTTGTACCTATTTTATTTCTGCAGCTGATGGTGATGAGTGGTTTCAAATTTAAATGATTCACTTCAGTTTAGAATGAGTTCCTCAAAGTAACCCAAGCAAAATGGATAGACTGAGAGATCAAATGGGTTATATCTATAGCCTGTCACACACATCATCCTAACAAAACACTCATTTGAGAAATTTCCAGTGGTTGGTAACTACTGGCATTATTACAATAATACTATCTAAATAAGTTAAGACAGAGGACTATTAAGATTTCATGCACCCACTGATGTGTTCTATGTGTGAGCTATATATTGGGTTGATCTATATAAATTGAGTGTTTATGCATGATCAGGAAAAAAGCAGAAAAGTTTAGAGGGGTAGAGTGACATTTTTATTATACCCAGGAGTTATCTTGATGCTCATATTTATTCGTGACAACCTTAAAATGACTCTTGATGTCTTGCACTTATTTTCAGTATAAAATATTAGCAATATACAGCATATTAATTCTGTTTTAGAAGTACAAAGTGGGAGTAAAGTATTGTACTTTTCAATTTTATATAAACATACAGAACTGAAACTTACCGTTTATCTCTATCTCTCTCATTTAAA
The DNA here is from genome assembly GCA_903066815.1 of Brachyrhaphis roseni. NCBI lineage: Eukaryota > Metazoa > Chordata > Actinopteri > Cyprinodontiformes > Poeciliidae > Brachyrhaphis > Brachyrhaphis roseni. The sequence continues at coordinate 125,926 of CAEFZY010038227.1, forward strand.
AGGCATTTTCTGCAACACTGCCCTTATGTTGGCTTTGGAAACAAGAAGGATGGTAAGAAAGTTGTGCTCCCTGCTGGTGATACTCTGTAGCTACAAGTGGGGTAACTCCACAGCAATTCATTTGCCTGATTTTCATCTTTAAATTCCACAACAGACGCTACGTACATTTTCACAGCTGCAACTGTGTAAGGTAGGCACCGTAACATGTTGTGATCTTCTCCACCTGGTCTTTTCAATAAGTTTTTGCATATTTGATCAAGAGGTTTCCTCACCACTAAAGAAAAATAAACGGTTCATTTACATCTTGTCTTGTATCGGAAGATGCAAAAAAGTCTGTATTTTTCAGGGCAAACAGCCATCTTCTACAGATGTATAATCATGTATAGGGTTGCTTGGTTGAAAACTAGGTTACTATTGCAACACAGATACTCACACCTACAGAGAACTCAAACTGCATACTGGAAAGATAGAACCCTGGGAACTTCATACTGTGAGGAAACTGCACAAAATTCCAAATTATGCCAATTATGGAACTAAATAAATCTTTTTTTTATTTTATTATTATTTTACATCTGGCATTTCACAAGAAATTTAGAATGGCTATTATCATATCTGATTAAACACATGAAGATGTTTGTCTACTTAAATGAAGTTACATTAAGATTAAACAAAATACATTGCAGTAGGACAGTGTATTTTTTAAAAAATCTATATTTTTCACATAATCCTAATGTACCAATTTCAAAAGTTTTGTTAATGTGAAATTAGTCATTTACATTAAACTGAGTTGAGCAATATTGTCCATAAATTTGATGAAAATTGTTAAAATCTCTAACACCAAATGTGCTATTTGTCTTTTCTTTTGATTTTTTTTTTTTTCTTCAGATACACAAATCCAGTCTTCAGAAAGGTAAAAACAAATTTCTGGCAAAGATAAACTATCAGTGAAGTGATGCCTGTTACATCCATCATAGTTACAGGAAGAAACAACATCTCTGATGAGATGCAGGGACAACCTTGATTAATTTGCATTATTAAGAACATTTAGATCTGATTTGCATAGTGGTTCAGTAGACTTCTATATTTTTAAAATTTATTTAAAATATTTTCTAGAACTATTAATAATGCCTATAGTTTGTTTACTTGTTTAAAGAATAGTTGTAAACCACATTTTTAGTGTATACATAATAAGATGAAAGTATCCTACTCCTTTTCGAGCATGTTAAGACTATTGTACAAAATATGTCTTTTGCATTTTATGTTCATGTGTGTGATTTTATACTTCTGTCATGTTCAAAATAAACAAATAAATAAAATATCTAAAGCTCAAGGGCTCAGATGGCTAAGGCCAGGTAACCTTTGGTCTTGAGTCAAGACATTGTCATAAACAGAGGTGACCTCCCACGACATTTCAGTTGAATGAAAGATCTGATGTCAAAGATGTTGGTGGAAACCAGAGCCAGCTGAGCCTCTAGATATGATCTTTTTGTGAGACCGCCAATTAAAACTAATAGATGTCTGCAGACACAAAGAACCTATAATGCTGATCATTAATCTGACGGGAGAAAATCTAAAACTGGTTTTGTGTAAAGATTTACCAGTGCAAACTTTAATGAGTGATGTGAAGCTCTTTTTTTTTTTTTCTTTTCAACCTTTTTACAACAATGATGGCCTTCTGTCGTAACTGTTATCATATCTTAAGAAAAATTTAAAAAACGTAATTATTGAATTTATTGATCCATATATCCATTCTCTATATCCTCTTCTCCTTGCCTGACCTCGGGGCGGGTTAGGGGGATTTGGGTAATCTCAAGTGGTGATGGGCAAGAGTCCACCCTGGACAGGTCGTCAGTCCATCACAGGGAAACAACCAAGCACACAAGCACACACAATCCTAGTGTGGACAATTTTGCCAAGACCACTTAAGTCATGTTTTTGGACTGTGGGAGAACATGCAAATTTCAGTACATTCAAATCTCATGTACTGGGTTCAAAACCAAAGTCTGTTTTTGAACACATGACCTTCTTGATGCAAGGCAACAGTGCTGTATTTAATTTTAATTCATAAATAGTTTGCTTTTAAAAAAAACTATTTATTAGCTTGATGGCCATTTAAAGTGTGGTTACACTTCAAGTCACATATGCCCATCTAATTCATACAGAGGAGAGTAGGTCAGAGCCAGTGTGTGTTGCCCAAGGACATTTTGACATGTGGTAAGGAACTGCCAACCATTGCCTTCCAACTGCAAGCCCCCACTTTTACAGCTTGTACATTTGTTTATCTGTTTTGTTTTCAAATTCATTAAAATATTATATGTCATTGTCATTCCACCCTGAATAAAAAAGCTGTTCAGATTTACAGTTGTTCTATCATTAAAAGATATGATGATGAGTGCATATAAACCTCTCATTGCAACTGTATAATGTGTCACAGTACAGTAAGAAGAAAACTAGCCAGTGGGACCTAGCAAGTCAACAAAGCACAAGCAAGACCAACAATAAGTAAATTTTGATATTTTCTTAGCAATATACAAAGAAAACCTTGGAGGAGTTTTGCAAATATCAGCAGCTGATGTTTCAAAGGTATATCTTCACAAGATAGGGACAGATGAACTCTGATTATCAGGGCACATCCCTTTCAGATGAAATACAGAGGCCACAGTGGCCTGTTCATATCAAAGGAGACTCCAAAGGGATACAAAGGAACTGCTGTACTCTGGGGAATTGCTGCAGAAAAATGGAGAAAAAATCAATATCATTTTTAAGAAGCACATAGGGATCATGGGATCCTTTCAGCTGCCACGTGGGAGTACAATACGAGTACTATGTACTTTTTATTTAGTGTTTTATCCATGCCACACATTTAGTACACAGGCAGGCAGTAGTAATTGTCAGGCTCCTCTGAACATAGTCTTGTTGTCTTTTTTTTTTTTTTTTTCCCCCCACAAAAGTTTCAGGGAAAATAAATCTATTGGTAATTATAATGTGTATGAAAGAATATCCGCTGCAGGAGATAATGACTTAAGTCAATTCAGAAACAACAAAAATAAGAAATGTCTCCAGCTGTTAACTGAAGTTCCACCTCAAAACAATTCTGCGTGAAACCCAGTCTGTATTTGGCACTGGCAAGTCAATACTTTATATAGGACAAACATCTCCTTAGACAATGAAAGACAGTTTGGGAATTGTTTTTCCAAAATGTCTGCCTAGCTGGTATGTTTAAAAGAATTGGTGCAACACTAAGACCCCCTGCCACTCTCTATACATTTATTTGTATATAATCAGCTTATAAATTTGTCTTTTATTGCTGTACTATAACCTCCCACTGAAAGTTTTAGAAAAATCCCATCAGTCTGGGATACACCAGAAAACCTTGGAAAAGCGCAAACAGAGTCAAACGGAGGACCCTGCCAGAGTAAAATACTCAGATCCTGTCCGATGAGGTCCAAATGTTCCCATCTCTTGCGACTGCTGGAGGATTAAACATGTCAAATTTTGCTTTAATGGAAGCAGCTTGCTCTCCTGTAAGTAGCAGGAGGAGTAACTGTTGTTATTGCTGTTGGTAAAAGAAAGTAGGAGTTCACTGGCTGCAGTTTTCTGGCCTCAAAACAGCAATTTTTAAAAAGCCTGACTGATTTTGGTCTACGCCAATTTGTTTCTGTACAAAATATAGCAAAAAAAAGTTGTAAAATATATATATTATTATTATTATTATTTTTTTTTTTTACCTGAATCATCCTGGGGCTTTAATCCTTTTTGACCGGACTGTGAAATATAGAAATATATTTCTGTTTTAAAATTTACATTTTCATGTAGTTTAGACATTAATAATGTAAGTATGTACAGTGTCATTTTAAAGTTACAATAGTCCCACAGAAAATACATTGTACAAAATAGACAATATTTTGACATGAGAAGTGGAGCAAAACATACAAACAAACATCCTCCTTTTGTCATACTAGGTTCTTAGTATGGTGTCAATATTATTTTTGTCTTTTGTATTTTCATCATTGAAATACATCAAGGAATTTATGTTTGGTAATCTGTTGAACATATTTGGTCAAATGACTCATTTTTGTCATTTGACCAAGGTTAGGACTTGACTCTGTGCCTGCATGTCTGAAATAAAACCCACCTTTGGCTGCTTTAGCTTGCAGATGGTGCTTTCTGGTGGGGAAGAGGTCCAGGAATGGATGCGAGGGTGAAAGGCTGTAGTTGTTTGGTGGAATTACATTTAGGATGTGCATTATGTGGTACAGTATGTCCGTGAAAACAGATAAGTACCCCCCTTGCTGATAGCATCAGCTTTGCCGCTGCCTGTGGTGGAGTGCACTCTCTCCAAGCCCCTTGACTGTCAGACAAAATTGACTGCCATCACCAGGGACATATTGCTCTTGTATTCAAGTCACATGACCATCTCTTGGTCCTACTTTCTTCAATGTCCTGCGGTTCTACTGAGAATTGTCCGCATCAACTAGCATGTTTTGTTGCATATATAGAGTTTGACAGACTCTTTGGCTTATGCTGACATGTCTGTCTCGATCAGCGTCTCTGTCAACGACAGAACACAGGGGGCAGACAACCTGCTCGAGATTTTCAAGGACAAGAGGGCTGTGCCAACTTAAAATAATGCAGTGGAGGAGTTTGAGAGGTTCCAGACAAACTCCAGGGCTGAATGTCAATTCACTTCAAAGAGAAAAATATAAAGACCCTGAACTATGTATTGCAGTGCCTTTACACAAAGGTTTTAGAAGCTTTATCCACCTACTTTCAAAGACTGGGAGACACCTTGGCACTTATCAGCGCAAGGCAGGGGCTATTAAGCTGACAGTTTTTTTCCCATGGAGACTTAACCTGCACCTTAGAGATTGTTTGAGTTGTCAGGCTTCTAAACGTGGAACAAACACCTGCTTAAATTAATGTCAGTAAATTAGATACAATTATGCTCCCTCTAGGTACTCTCTTAATATGCTCTGCAAAGTCGCAGTGCAAGAAATGTGACATGAACCAGAATGACGACTTTTTGATAAAACTGTCAAAAAGCAGCCGAAGGTTTTCATACATTTAGTAAATTTTGACAACCGGTGAAAAGGAAGGAATCAATTCCTCAAGTATCTGTTAGCAAAAAAATGCTTTGCAAAAGTATTCATATCTCTTGTACCTTTTCACAATATGTCATATCTTGACCACAAACCATTTGGGTTTAATGTGATAGACCGGCACAAAGCATGTATAGTCACTCTACTTAAACAGGATTCAATTTGGACAAAAGGTTCACTTAAATTCAATCAGCATATTTTACAAACCAATATCTCGTGAAAACAATCATGTCTGGACTTATAGTAAGCAAAAATCTTGCTTGTATAAAAGTAGCAACAGAGCAGTAATGGTATGGCGCTTGATCTGGGTAGGAGCTACAACTTACTTGTCCATCTAAGAAAATGCTGAGAATTTCAGCCCAGATGTGAGCAAGACAGATGAAAACAGAGGCTAGATACAATCAAAGAGCGAAGCAGAAAATCAATCGGCAGCACAGGGATATATTATTTATCAGAAGCAGGCATAGACGGGCTTCAACTGATCTTTGAAGAAAATTATAAGACAAGCTAATCAGTATGATTGATGTTTTTTAGTCATGTCAGTCTGCATGATCTTAAAAAGTTTAAAAAAAGATAAGGATCAAACAGAGGAGGATTAATATATGTTAGTGAAACTGAGCAGGAATTTTTGCTGCAATCTTCATGGTTTTAAACATTGGTGCATTTGCATCTTTGTGATTTCATGCTTCATGATCTGAAGAAAATCCTCCAGGAGCCAGAAGTTGCCCCCTCTTGTTCCATTTAACACTGCATGTGCCGTTGGCTTCAGTCCATCTGCTCTCCGGTCCCGTGTTCATTCTCCCACCGTTTCTCCGTTTGCACCTTTTCACTGCAAATATTCACTCCCTTTGTCTGTGTCTCCTATTTACTTCATCACTTTAACCTGTATCATCCATCTTTCATCCATATCTTTGAATTTCATGTCTTTTGTCCTTCCTCCTAGCATTTGGTTTTCCACTGATGAATTACTACTTTTGTCCTTGTTTTTCCCGTTGTGCTTCCAAGAGTTTTACCTCGTTTCACAACTTCTCAACTCTCTTTAAATCTCGGAAAGCTTTCGTCCTTCTTTGCTGTCCCTCATTTTTACTTCTTTTCCCTTTTAAAGAGGATGCTTGGTGTCCTTCTTTACCCTTTATTCACTTTAAGATTTTTATGTCCATTGCTTTAGGCTGGAGAAGGCTTAAAGCATTTTACAAGCCTGTTAAAAGGGCTAGGGGGCTATATTTTCTGTCTCTGGCAAAAGGCGTTTGTTCGATGCAGTCCAAATCTCTTTTGGGTAGAACAGGAAACGACATATTTCTGGGAAAGGTCGAACAGATGCTAGGTTGACCTCAATGAGTCAGCTGGCTGCTCAGAGTAGAACAGGCACTTTGTAAATTAACTGGTAAACTGAGGAAATGGATGAGTACAGAGCTTTCTCCTGCAACAAGAGGACTTTTCCAACCACTATTGGGAGGAAATTTGTTTGAGGAAATATGTTTCTCTGTATATGAGGCAACCATCATGCTGTTGTTTTGTTGAGGCATAACTAAAATATGGAATTCTCAAGTCATTTTGGTTTTTTACAGAAGGAATATCAGTGTCTCTGTTTCTAGAAGGTAATAAACGAGCAAAAGTTCACACTGTTTTATTGGTGTTTCATGTCATAGGCCAAAGCAAAGTACCACTTAATTGAGCAATGAAAGGAAAACGATACATGATTTTGCTTTTACCTAAACACGGTGATTTGTTTGGATGCCCTGGTATCAGAGGCACCAGATTAAATAAGAAGCAGAGTGGAACTTTACACATATTTCATCAGATTTTTGTGTGGTTCATTCAGTGTTTAAATTGCCAGTATACTTGTTTCCACAGTGAAAGGTGTTGAATATTTCAAACTTAAAAAAAGGCAAAAACATTAACAAAATGTGCATGTTATTCCTAATCAGTGATAATTGTAAGTGTGGGTCCAATCTCTTAAAAATTTATGCCATATATGGTTATTTGATTTTTTTTCTTAAATTAAAGTTTTCTCAGGTCAGAATATTGTTGAATCTGAAAATACATTTTAACTGGTTTTCTTACTTTTAATTTCTCGCTGGTATAATCCAGATCCACTGGTACAAGACTTTAATTTCCTTCAATGCTTAGTTAAAATAACCAGCTTCACTTGTACATTTAACACCCACACACATCACAGAGCATAATTGATCATCATTTTTAAAAACGTTGTGGTTTCAGGATGCATCAATACTAGATACTTGAGCATCTGTGTTTTATCTCCAGATGAGTTAAACCCCCCTCTGCAATTGTTTCTAATCATGATCTTGATGTCTGCAGAGGGAGCAGTAATAGCCCCATGAAGAGCTTTGTGTCCTGCTCTGAGTATTGATCCAGTCTGTTTCAGCCTCATGTTAATGAAAGACTTTAAATAATGCAGACACAGCACTACTGTACACATATAAAACACACAATACTATAGATCTACCTTTTTTCATTCCTTTTCCTTCCTTCCTCGTGTCTTGTTATCATTGTCATTTTTATCTTCCCATACCGGTATTCTTTAGATAAAGGTTGAGGAAGGATAGCCCCCACTGCTCTCCCCTTCAATGCAGCCTCACCACCTCTGATCCATTGTCTTTCTGGATGCTGTGAGATTCAAAGACACCCTCTGCTCCCATAGATGAAACACCCCCGCTGAAATATCAAGTGTGTCCCAATTTAGGACCATCTCTTGCCCTCTATATCAGATTTCATGTTTCTTTTGCTTTATTGGATGCTTTTGTGTTCCTGATTGTGAAAGCGTATCTCAGTGAAGGTGTGAAAAGCAATATCCCCCCAGACGCACGAAGCCAAGCACAATATTGTGTAATTGTGGCAGCATAATGAAACGCCAGTTGAATAGAGCTTGAATTAGGAATCATCTCCGCAAGCAGCTCTTCAAACATTCTCCACAAAAAAAAAAAATGTTCAAGCAAAAAATGCAGATGAATGCTTTTCAGCTACTTTAAAATAACAAGTATCCCACTTCCTTTGATTATTTTTGCATGATTCCTGCAAGAAATGTAACCAACACAGAGGCAAGAGAGACTAATATTACCGTTATTCAAATAAAAATATTTATTAAAAGCTTTGGAAGGGAGAAAAGAAACAGTTTCTGCTTAAAATAGCGAAATGTAAATAGGACTTCTTTCCATCCTTCCTAGTTCTTTGTAGTTTGGCAATTACACATAAAGAGAAGGGACATTTGTCATGCAAAACAAATAATTGTGCCTTTGTGAATTTGAGTTTTGTTTCACATTTCTGTTCACAAATAAATAACTTCTGACAGAGCTGCACGATTTGGAATCATGTTGGCGAAATTTGCAACAACTTGCAGTAAACAGGAAAATATTTCACTATAATTTGTGAATATATTTCTGCCTTCAATTTATAGTAAACATGTATGACTGAGTATCCTATTCAACCTGGGGGGGGAAAAAATCTGTTATTTCCATTTCACCCACATAATATAGTAAAAAACAGAATTTCCTGTGGAAAGTGACTCATGTTTTTTGGGGATAATCCACCTACAAATCCATTTTTGTTTTTATTTATTTTCCATAGCACATAAAATATTTTTGGAAGAAAATGCATTTGGAAGCTGGAATAACTTGGCACAATGCAACTCCACATGCCATTGGATGGCATTTGCAAAGTAATCAATCCAGGAGCTGCATTTAATTTCCTTAATGCTGATTGGCTGTATCCCCAAGAATGGAAATAAAGAAGAATGTAGGTATTGATTTCTGCAGTAGCGCTAAGAGGGTTAACACTGTGTATATCAAGGTACACTCCACACAGTCTGCAAATTTTTATAAACACTGAAAGCCAGGCCTAATAAATGTAAGTTCCATGACTTTGTTTACTAAAAGTGCCATCCATCACTAATTAAAGAACATTTCATCTAATGTTTTGCTTTTGAAAAGAAATTGAACCCATATGGCAGTGAATAAAAGGTTGGTGCTAATTTTAAACTTGCTCTTTAGATAAATTCATTTGATCACTACGCACACATTGAAAGGCAGTTGGTACAGTTTTTTTCTCCAAAAGCTGCTATGCTTTTTCTTTTGTCCCTATCCTTATTTTTTATTTCAGCTTGCAAAGTACACCATGCTCCCTTCTCTGCTCTCTGCTGGTGACAGCTGGGGAGAACGTATGGAGAAGAGTCACTGGAGGTACATTAAAGATGATCTCATGCTTCGCTGTATCTTCCATTAAATCTACTCATGAATCAAATTAGCTTTTGTTCTTCAACTGTCACTTGTTTTTTAAAGTCCACTAAAGGCACGACAGGTCCATTTTGTGCCTCTGAATTGCCACAAAGGAATAAATGGAGTTTTACAAGAATCTCACAAATACTAGAAGAATGAGAATTTTCCTCTTTTAATGGGGATGCCTAAACAGATTCTGCTGGTGGCTTGAAACTCGTTAATATACAAAAATATAATTCTCTACCTATTGTTGTCCAAATCGTCAAGTTCAGTGATTGCTGCCTCTCTCTGGATAATGATGCCAACTAAAATGGGTAAAGTCAGCTTGCGATAAGAGGGGGAAAGCCCACCAACCATTTTTCATCAATGTCGTTGCAGTAAGTCAATGGATTTGGGTATCTAGACTTGTTAAAGTTCAACCCAAGCACTTTTCATTTAAATGTTGCATGGTTGTTGGTGTGTATTTCCTAAACGAATGTTTCTGAAACTGCTGATCTACTGGGATTTTCACTCATAAGCATCCCATTTTTAAGGCTTAAATCTTATTCTCCTAAGGCACAACCTGGCGAATGTGACTGAAGTAAAATATTTGCTTACATTCTCAGCACTCTCTGTGTTCTCGTCTGTCATGGTGACGAAAGACCTGAGCCTAAAAGCAACGCTCCCAATTTATCAAGCCTGTAGTCATGAGATACAGATCATGGGGGGGAAAAAAAAGAGTAATCTTGGACCCAAACAGCCAATCTTCTTCTAAAGTGTGGCTGGACTACGCTTTAGAGATGAGAGGGAGCTGGCAGTAGAGATGGTGCTCCTTCATATCAAAAGGAGTCATTTGAGGTCGTTTGGGCATCTGATAAAATTGCCTTCCAGGCAGCTACCTGTGGAGGTGTTCTGCTCACATTTTTATGTAGGAACAGACTTAGAGTAGACCCAGAACTACCAGAAAGAACTCTGTCTCATTTTGCCAGGAAACAACTTCAAATCCCCCAAAATGAGGGTACAACTTAAACAAGTTTGATGTGGAGATCAATTTTCTTTTTATTATTACTTTATATTCCAAACAAATGTTCCAAAATATTTGAACAGTATTACAGTAGACTTGTGCTTTTCTGTGTTCATTCAAACAGGAGAAGCAGATTAATCATTTTTTATAACGTTATTATACATTGATTTCAAACATGTAACCGTTTTTTAAAGGCAAACTTTAGATTTTATCATTCAAGTAATGTTCCAGAGGTCCTGGTGCATTTATGTGGATAATAATTCGAATATACACCATAACCCAGCTGAGACAATGAACTCCTGCAATTATATTTAACTGATTCTGACCTTATTTGACCTCTTCAATGAGGCAGTAAGACGTTCTCAGACAGATTTAAATTTTTCTTTTTATAAAACCAGATCACCGAGAAACTGCTGTAGAGTGAATCTTTTCGGTGTGAAATGTTCCTGCTGTGAATAGAGTCACGCAGTGGAGAACACATTACACCTGTGAATGCTAATCTGCCTGATATTAGCATTTAAATAAAGTTTTATAGCTGTGTCCATCAGCTCTGAAAAAGACATTATGGTTGATAAGATGTGACTCAGTTTATCAGTAACTCAGCCTGTCCTCATCAGGAAACACATGCCTGACGGAGTGTAGCACTTTGGTCATGGTTTGTGTTTTGAGAAGTAAGTAATAAGGTTGCATCGCATTGCTGACTATTAGACTAACAGCCAAGTCCAAACTTTTTCAAAACAAGAGCATAATCAAAAGATATCTCATGAGAAGGAATGAGAGTTGCTTGATTTGCTAAGGTGTTTGAACTCATCTCATCCCAGGTATGGCAGTTTTTGTGTGATCAGTACAGGAGTCACTGATGAAACGCAGCTTTTCATACCTTATGTTGGTGTACTATCTGTGGGTTTTATCAACTGCAATTCAAGAGATAGGCAGACACATTTTACACACCATTGTACTATTTTTATGTTCGTGATTTGCAAAAACATAAAATAGCCGTGCATAACTTTGTGTTGATCAAACAAAGCTGATCTAGAGGTTGAGTGACCTACAGATGAGCATGTTGGTATTTTGTAAATTAGACAAAAATACACCAAAATGATAGAGGTGAACTAGTTAAGAGTGATTGAGGCTGGTGTAGTGCAGCCTCACTTGAATAATTTGAGACATTTTTATTTATTATAAACATGCATGAGTGATAGGATCCATTGGTGTATACTTAGATCATTTAATTAGACAAAGCTATTTTTTTCTGTGCAACAAAATAATCATATTTCACGACATCGATCTGCTTTTCTTCGTTTTTCTTTTGTATGAAAAAATGGCTCTACATACATTTACGGATTCTTCCTTTCATTTCCTTCCTTTATCTTAGATCTTCTAAGGCTTATTTATAATTAATGTCTGCACACCGAGTACTGAAACCAAAGTCAAATACCTTGTTTGTGCTCACAATTCTGATTCTGAAACAAAGCGACGTGAAGAGATGAAGAGAATTTTTTTTCTTCCTGTTTCCATGAGAAGAGAGCGGTTGTTTATGACACTTGTGAATCATTAAAGATGAAATTGGCTCGAGGCAAAATCTAGAGAAAAGGGAAGGAAACTAAAGCATAAATGAGGTAATAATGAAGGCACATCAGTGATTCTGTAGTAATTTTCCACTTTGATGGAAGGCAGTGTTCAACTGATCAACCCTAAAAGCATCATGTAAAAGACACACAACACACATGACGGCGCCATTTTAATCTAACTGATTTAGGGAATAGGGATGCAGAGTTACTGCGGATAAAAGAAAAATGAGATGTTTTCAACAAGGCTATTATTTCAGGGCTGAGCATGAGATTGCTTCTGACTGTGATCTATAAGACAAAGCGATTCCTCTCTTAGTTTGAGATGCGCTCTCCCCTGGGACATCTATTATCAGCTTCCTGTCGCTCTTACATTTGAGAAGTTGTTGCCTTGTAATAGCTGTTTGTTCTCATACTTTTATCTGTTTATTTTTTATTTCTTATTTCTTAAACAGTAGTTTTCATACGCATTCTCATATGAAGATGCAGTCTACCAAATGTACTAACAACATGTCACTTTGGCTGTTTCTTGTTAAATGAATATTTTGCCAAACTTTTGGAATGGGTTATTTAATTGGTTTTGTAACGGTTATTACTGAACAAATGTACCTCCTAATCTGATGAAAACAATAGAAGGGCGGACTTGTTAAGTTAGGCTGCTTCATTTTTAACAAAATCTGATCGGATTTTTCCCTGTCTGCAATTGCAGGTAATTTTTTCACATGTTGAATATTCTTTTACCCACAATGTTTTTTCTCATCAGTTTTTGAAAATCCATTATAAGTAGCATTTGGAATATTGCTGCCTATTTTTTTTGATAGACATTTCTATCTGATAAAAGTAACTTAAATTATAATTATTATTTAGTTATAAAGCAGAATAATTATGAGAAAAGATAAAAACATACTAATTGACAATTTTGCTGTCTCTCTGTCTGTGCTTCTGCTTTACTGACCACCTTTTGCTACATGTTGTTTGACATCATTTGCATCATGTATGAGTGAATACAGATGCTGTCTGGGGTCTGTCTTCCTCGTGGACATTCATGTTCACACCATAGATAATTTTGGATACCTTCTCAAGTCTTTATTCAACTTGCTGATGAAATCCTATGAGATTTGTTGCTTTTCTTAAAATTTTGCTCCAAGTCAAATCCTAGCAACACCTATTATTAGTGGTATGCTTTAGGTACAGACAATGATGATGGATTTGCTGTATAGAAATGTGCAGTCACGTTAAGTCACTTAACTATATTATCAACTTTATTTATAAATCGTTTTAACATCAGCCACAGCTGAAGAGCTGAACACAAGAGACAACAGTGAAGTGAGGATGTTTTTACTATAAACATAATAGTCTCTGCATTTGTGTCCATTATAAAACTGCATTGTGGCATTTTTAGCTTCATTTTAAAAGTTGGTCTTAAAACTTTTAAAACTGGATTTTAAGTAGTTTGGTAGTTTGAACCACTGGGTGATGTAGCATCAAGAGTTTATTACCATTAAGAGTCTGTCTCTACTCTGTTATGAAGACTACTGGCTTTTTAGGTTTTTATTGAAAACTTTAAAAAGCTAATGGCTCCTAGAAGGCTTCAAAAAGGGTGTTAGTCATTTTAACTCTTTGATACTAATATTAAAAAATAATTATCAATATAAGTAACTTTTATGTTCATCATTTACAACTTGCCTCTTTAACTTACAGAGGCTGCACAGTAGTCACTACATTCCAATAGGTGCTAACATTAGCACAGCCATAGGTCATTTATATGGTTTCAGTAAAGAACATGATCCCAGGGAAGGTGTGCACACCAGAGCAGGAGATTTCAAACTAGTGTGTTTGAAAAGTATCACTCCCTTCCCCTGAAACTTCAACTAATAAGCTACAAGGTGAAGTAACACATTTAACCATGTGTATTTTAGTTAGAAGCATGCCTACAGAGATGAGCTTTTTCCACCTTTAGGTGTGTCAGATCAACTCCTACAGCTCCTCACTGCAGTACATTTCTCCCTCAGGACGACTGTAAATCCCTTTAGAGAGATCATCAAAACGTGGCCGGTTGGAGTTCTCCCTCAGTAGGGCGGCAGCTTTACCCTCACTATATACTGGTGGATTTTAGGAATCAGCACTTGGAAATGTAAGGATAAACACTTCAAAGGAAAGTGCAGTACTTGAGTAAATATATTTAGTTTATATCTGTCACCAATAAAACCACAGTGCTGTGTAAATGTATTTTTCCCCTTAAAAATATCTTCTGTTTCTTCTTTTCCCATATTTCTCATTGTTAATTTTTATCAAGGGTCTGTGTCAATTTCAACACATTTAAAACCATGGGAGATGGACCAAAGTGTTTTATGTCAAGGTGAAACAAATCAAGGCACAGAAGGAATGAAACAAGATTTTAAAAGACACAAGATGAGCATAACTAACAAAAACAGAATTTTAAAAAATGGTTTCGATTTCTTGTTTAAAACAAGAGATCAGACTAACACAACAGAGTTATATCAGTACGTCAGACTCAAATGCACTGCAAATGAAAACCAATTTCACTAGATTTTTTTAACTTCCCAGTGTCTGGGAATTCAAGAGCAGAAACAAAAACTTCCAATAACATTTTTAGAATTTTTAGAAGATGGAAACATATGTGAGAAAATGACAGTGCTCAGCATGAAATACTTACATGTTAAACAAATTTTAATCTGTCAAAGATTACTTCAGTAAGTGATGACTAAATCCCAAAAAATGATGACTCTTGACTGGAGTTCAGAATTGAGTGAAGTTTAATTGAAGAATTAAAATCAGTTACTTTACCGGCAGTAAACAACTTTTAATAGAATAGAATAGAATAGCACCGTAGAGAATTTTAAATCCAGATTACCTATAGATATATCTAAATGTGTATTTCATATAGCGTTTTAGCTTTTAACAGAAATATAATTCCATAACTCTTGAGGAAAACTCAAAAATACTTGAATACAGTATGAAGCAGTTTGAAGAAGAGGAGAGAATAAGAAAGAAAATGGAAAAAGAGAGGAGGTGACAGAATGCTGTACCAACTCTGTCCCTAAGTAGAAAATATTGAATCATTTTATACTGTGGATGGGGGCCTATCTAAGATTATCTTGTCCCAGGCCAAGACAAGACTGTCATCTGGTCTGCTCAACATCATTTCTCATTTGAATAATTAAATTTCTCTTGAAATGACTAAGAAGTGCAAGATTAAAGGTTCAAAGGCTTCTGCATAAACTGTCATGACGTTTTACATATTGGAGATCTTTAGGGTCTTAGAAGTTTGCTTCTGTCTTGACCTCTTTCAGACTAACAGTTAGCCTCAGGCTAAGGAACCAATCTTAGTATTCATCAAATAAAAATGCTGACAGTTTTCTGTTTCAGACGAGATATTAACTGAACAAAAAAACAAATACAGATAATGATTGCTTGCGAGTTATGTATTTGTCACCTGACTTTTATGGACTTGTAACTAATGTGTGTACCATGATGGTTCAGTGTGAAATCATGTATTTTTCTACACTATTTCAGAGTCTGCTGAAAGGAATGTCTCACTTAATCTTTTTATCAAAATGTTAAATATATAGATAAAACGAATCACATTCACTGTCTGCATTCTTCCCCCCACTAACATACAATTCTAATTCTAGTTTATCTTCCTCTTCTCTGTGAAAAGGCACGCAGGTTGTATAAACTAATTTGAAAAGGAAAGCTGAAATTAGCTCTTGTCCTTTGCAGTGGGCCACTGTTGGAAATCCAAATTCCCATGTGTTACCATCAGGGAGACAGTCCTTTCACAGTTTGGGTTTCACAAGTTAAAAAAACAAAAAAAAAACAAGCGGTAGGAAGTTATAGTTACAGATGATTTTTGTCACATCAAAAGATCAGCATCAGCCAAATTTGCATTTGGAGCATGTGCTGGCCAGGTGATAACTGATTCATGAACTTATGAAAGGAAAAGTCACACTCAACAAGGCATGCACTACAGACATGCAGG
The DNA here is from genome assembly GCA_903066815.1 of Brachyrhaphis roseni. NCBI lineage: Eukaryota > Metazoa > Chordata > Actinopteri > Cyprinodontiformes > Poeciliidae > Brachyrhaphis > Brachyrhaphis roseni. The sequence continues at coordinate 141,831 of CAEFZY010038227.1, forward strand.
CAACAACAGAATCAATTTGTTCTCTTGGTTTCTCACTTCCTGTTTTCTCCCATCATCTGTCTCTCATCATGTTACCCAGATTAGGAACACAAGGCTGCATGTATGTTTTATCAAATCTAACAATGGACTAAAAAAAAGTGTACTTAACTCTGACAGCTTTGTTATTGGTCCTCTCCTTGCTATTACCAGCCACATGTCAGTGGGGTGTGTGTCTTAAAAACTCCCTGACATAGACACAGATGCACATCTACTCATGCATAGAGCAAATGCAAATGGGCCATGCAGACATGAGAAGAGGGGAATATTGCAGAGCGATTGGGATAGAAGAGAAATGTCTGTTCATAGAAGTCAAATGTGACAACAGAAGCACAGCCTATGCCTTAACCATTGAATCTTCCAGAGCCGCCTGGTAGGTTTCATTCCTGGAAATTATGCAAATGAGGTTCAGGCAGCATTTCCACATGACTGACAGGCTGCCTAACCGACAATTAGAATGTGATGGTTTCTCATTGGCTGGAACTATATCAGTGTGACATGTGGAATAGATATACCCTGCCTGCTCTAAGGCGTTTTTATCACAGCTCTCTATTTGTCTGTGTCCCTCTGACTGTTTGTCTGCTGTCTGTCTTTGTCAGCCTTTATCTGCCATCCTTAGTCTGGGACCTCAGTTATTCTTTCTTCCTTTCGCTTTAATTTAATTTGATTCAGCCTGTTTGTAAAGCAAGAGAAATGTCATGCCAGGGAGCAATAAAATCTTATAAACAAATCCAAATAAATGGAGTACAGTTTAATCAGATTATATTTCAATATATATATATATATTAATTTCATTCAAATTTTGTTTGTTCTTATTTGAAAAGGTCAAAGTGTGAAAACATTTTAATAGAGCATGTAAATTGCACTGCATATTTATTTCTGTTTAGTCATCAAACCTCAGCATGAACATGGTAGTGGCTGACAGTCAAGGGGCCTCAAATCATAGCAAAAAACCTTTGGCAGAAAAATATTTAGTCACTTTTATTCACTACAATGTTTCCCCACTTCCTCTGCAACCTGCTGAAAATTAGTAATGGAGCAGAACAACTTTTGTATGCACTTCAGTGACAATCCACAGTGTGAAAAAAAATGAATAAAAAACCCCCCAGAATTAATATGCTTGTATTAACTTTCCTCAAAAAAGGGAAAAGATCATCGCCGTGAGCAAAATGAAAGTTTACGAGACAGTGCTTTTGGAATATGGAGTTTTAACTCAACTGAATTTGAGTTAAAAATAAAATTGAATAGATAATTTATTAGAAATCACTGAGGTACATTTTGTGAAACAAAACAAAAGTCATAGCAGAGAAGAAAAACTGCCTACTGAAAGGTGTGTGTGTGTAAGCGTAAGAGTGCAAAGTTAATGGTCATCTTTCTCAGACTCTGTTAAATGTCATTCTTTGGCAAATGCTGCCAGTGTGTCCTTTGCAGCTGTCAGTCAGGGTGACATGGAAAGATCCCAATCTTGTTTATTCACCGACCCATTGCTGCTCAAAAGTGTCCTTGCATATGTGAGCAAATCTTTGCATGACAAAAGTAGACCTTCTCCTTCACACACACACAAGTGTCTTTCTATCGTCACAGGGACTTTGCATTGACTTCCATTCATTTTTCATTCATGTTTATAGCCTAACACTAACACTTATCTTAAATCTAACCTTCTACTTTCATAACTAATTTATAACCCAAAAACAGCACCTCTTAAGTGGGAAAGCTATGGGCCCCAAAAGGAGCAGTCGGTCCTCACAACGTAGTGTATACACATATACACGCATATTCCCACAAGCTGTGAAGCCATCAGTAAAATAACAGTCAAAAACAATAAAAAAACCTTTTGTTTTTCAGATTCTGCCAGTTGTCAACCCATGCAGACAACATCCCTAAGCATGTTGTTTAGAGTTTCCAAAAGCCAGGAGAGCGAAACGGTATTCCCAGCTGCACACGCAAAGAAATCAAGGCATTTTTTTTTAACATGCAGACACTCGCAAACTGCATGCTGTGGGGGACAACAAAGATGTGGGAAGTGACAAGGTCGTAATGGGAACCTGAGGGCCTCGCTGCATATGTCAGCCGCACACATGCTGTCAAGATCAACAACATCATTTGCAGGGAAAGAGGCACAGGCAAATACAAGATGGAAATGGGTCACCTTTGGTGTGTGTATATATATGCGGTAAAAGCTACCCTCTATGTGTTCAGACGACAGACTGAAGGGTGGGACATCTGATTCTGGGTTTATCCATTCCTTTCATACGTGACCTCCACAGTGTTTCTTTTTCCCTCTGGTAGAACTCTCTTTTCAGGCACCACTAGCCACTTAAGAGATGTAAATCTTTGAGGAGTGGGTTGCAATAAATTGTAAGCTTTAGCATCTCTGTTACTGTGTGTCTTCGAAAACTTACTCCATTTTAAATCAGACAGCAGAAATAGAAGGTGCGTTCCTTACCTTTGGGGCACCAGAAAACGTTTGCATATGTTTTGATGTGTGTAAATGTGCTTTGCTATTTATTCATGCCTTGATGTATGCACATGTTTTGCAGCAACTGATTCATAACCCCAGTTTTTAGCTCTCTTACTGGGACCAAGATGAGGCGGCGCAGATGGTAGTGCGTGTGCAGCAAATCCAAACCATTTAAATGTTTAAGAGCAGTGCTGGCGGTGCAACGGCATATAAAACAAAAAGCCTGTGGAATGTTAATTGAAAGGAAAAACCACAAAGTGCAAAGTGGGTTTGCTTTAGCTCATTTTAAAAACAGGACCTCACTCAAATCTTCACAGCAGCGAGTGATCACAGGACACAAACTCTTTGTGAAATAAAAATAAGTAAACAGAAAAACATCAAATCAAATACAAAACCTGACATAAGGAGGTTACGTTGTTTCCAAGCAAACGTGGGTTGTACTATAAATTTGACTGTTTTGAATGCCTTTGTTTTATGTTCTTAAAACACTAAGGTTGTAAGGATTCATTTTAATTCCTTGACAAACAAAAAAAAACTAAACAAAAGAAAAGAAACTAGAAAGGCAACTCTGCCAATTTTGACCTGTTCAGTCAGTTGGGAAGTACATTTCTTCGTGGAGTGACTCTGCCATCCACAAGGGGCAGACTTACAAAAGTGTAGCCTCTAGTCTATTGACTGTTTGCTTGTACCATGAAGACACAAAAACTTTGCTCTATTCTTATTTTTTAATAGCACATGTAATTATGTTCAGCAATATTAATTACAGTTTTAGTTCAGTTTTCAGTTTGAATCCATGTCCATGTTTTTACCTTCCTAGCAACAAATTTTAGTCCAAACCAGCTTTTAACACAAACCAGCCAACAATAAAATCTCAAATTTTAGCACAGATTCCTCATAACATAACCAAGGCACATCCATGTTTCTTTGAGTTTGTTAGAAACACTCTGAAGATGGTGCTGCTTCTTTTTTCAGCGATGATTGAGTTGTCTGACGGTCGTTACAACCGTTTATATCTGCACTGTAATCATCCACTTCCTTGTCATCTTTCAGATTGTCTTGAATATAAAACCCTGGGTAGGTAATAATATAAGGGAATATCCATATTAAAAGATTCTGTCCACTTCATAAACCTTTAATGCGGCTTGTATAAAGGGATTCGACAGCTTTTAGCTCTTACTTTCTGGATCTTAAGTTCTTGTCTGACTTTTTGCAGAACTTTTGATCTCTCACTGGCACTGTCACATGCTGCGTGAGGCTGGCCCCCATGCATGCTCTGGATGTGTCTTTCAGTTGCATCTTTCATAATAAACAAGCTCCCTGTTGACTGTTCGTGTAGCGGCTGATTTAATATCCATGTGTTGTGTCAGGGAAGGGCTGCTCTGAGGAGGAGCCAACTGCCCCCCTTTGAAATGATAATGGGACCATGTGGCATGACAGATGCAGGTGAAGAGGGAGGGAAGGCTGCAGAGATGGATACTCAGATGCACAATGATATGAAGAAAGTGAATTTGATTGATGGTAAATAGTAGAGCGTAGTTTTAATACGGTGTTCATAAAGATATTGCAATGAAAAGACAAAGTGGTCAAACAAAGAAACTTTGAATACATCGGTCATCATGGACTGAATATGATTATCAACATAAAAAATCAGGTGCTTTGAAATTCAGAAAGGGCGTGAATAAAAGTTTCACAAATCGGTTGATTCTCTTTTAGGTGCCTAAAACTTCATATGAAATAACAATTTGGAGGTAGCTTAAGATTTGTTTCTATTTGAATTTTTTTCTTTTTTAATTTTAATTAAAAATCAGTTGAGAAAACTAAAGTCAGTGCTTTTAACATAATATATTATTTACATGTAAATATATTTTACTATAGAATTTGGCAGTACTGTTACTCAGGAAGAAAGGTTAAGAAGTACATCTATCCGGTATTTAATTTGTATTAGACTTTGAATACTTTTTGTTGTTTGTTGAATAATCTTCAAATTCAAAACTTAAACCTGAAAATCTCACAGATGTTTCTGTAGGTAAGATGCTAAATATTAAGGATTTAACATGTTTCAATTTGGATTTCTTCAAGGATTTTTCTTTTTTTAGAAAACTTCAAATTCTTTTGACTTTCCATTGGTCATTTTATGACACGCCCTCATGCATGACTGTCAGTGAGTCGGTGTGTGATAAGACAGAGTTGCGTGTGGACAGCAGGAAATATTTGACTGTATGTGGTTATATTTATATGTACTATATACCTAATGCATGAAGTAACATTGGATACTTCATGCATGCTTTGCAAAATAATTCATAGCCTTCGACTTTTTATTTATGTTTTCAAACTACAACCCAAAACTTAAACATATTCTGTGCTGCTCCTAATTAATAGAGTCCACTTGTGTGGAATTTATCATCAGTATAAATATAATTGTTGTGTGAAAGCCGAAAATCCTTGAGCATGTGAATGTTTAACAAGTATATTTGCACTTTTCAATACTTTAATTAAAATTGATCAAATATATTTCCCTCATATGAAATAGAAGTAAGCATACAGTCTTATTCAGTAAATTAGAATATGTGTTCCAATAAAGCTCGTTTGTTAGATTACAAGTACCTTCTGAAAATACTTTTTGGCAGGTATTACACATACTTTTTTATTAAGCCCACATTGTTGTATGTTGTGTCTGTATCTGTTTACGTTTTCTCCATAAATCTCAATGATTTGCAGGAATTGTCCTCAAATTTAGAACTTGTAAATAAATTGTTCTTAGCATAGCACTTATCAATTCAAATATTTGGGTATATGAACTTTTACACATAATAATGTAATGGCTAAGCCTTCATATTTTAAATGGACAATGACAATTTTTCTGCCTCCTAAACTCCATATGGACACGGGACAAAGGGGAAATTTAAAATGACTTTCAGTTATAGGTTGAAAATGCAGTCAGAGATTGAAAAATCAGAATGTCATCCACCAATAAGCTGTTAGGACAGAAATGCTTACCTGTTATAACTGATTGAATGTTCATATGGGACAAAAGAAATGTGGAACAAGGCAGTCTGGTTAGACAAGAAATGTAACATTTGGCATGCATGCAATGCTCTGTGTGCATGAATACTAACACGGTACATGACACTGAACAGACCGTCCTCACTGTGAAACTGATGTCGTGCTGTGGGGATTCTCTTTTCAGAAGTGACAGTGAAGGTGGTGAGAGTTACTCAGAATGTGAATGGAGACCAATCTTAAATGAAAACTTTTCAAGAGATTATCTAAAAAATTATATTACAGGGGGGGCAAAGACCCTGTAATATCATTGCTGTGAAGCCAGAGCCACACAGCAATGGTTTGGGTCAAAGAATGTTCATAAGACAAAATTGCACAACCTAAATCCAACTGGGAATCTGTGATAAGACTTGAAAATTGCTAGCAGAAGCTTTGCATCCAGTCTGACTGAGCTGGAAATATTTTCCAGAGAAGAACAGGTGAAAGTTTCAATCTCTAGACACTTCTGTTTTAACTGAAACAAAAGGTGGAATTGGCTCATGTGCTAAATAGAAAAAGCACACCACACTTTTTAACAGTTCATTTGTAAAATGTTTCTTGAAAACCATGTTTAATGTTCTGATGCTTTATAGCAGGTGTGTCAAACTCCAGTCCTCAAGGGCTGCTGTCCTGCAGTTTTTAGATGTGCCACAAGTACAAAACACAGGAATGAAATGGCTTAATTACCTCCTCCTTGTGTAGATCAGTTCTCCAGAGCCTTGCTAATGACCTAATTATTCTATTTAGGTGTGGTGCAGCAGAGTCACATCTAAAAGTGACTGGAGTTTGACACTTGTGCTTTATAGTAACACACAAATACAAATGCCTTTGAACTTGTACAAACATTTGCGATGTCCAGAGTGGCATGTCTGTGTCTTTCTGTCTGTTTGTGGCTCTTCGGCTCTTTCCTTTCTGCACAGATGTAATCTGAAAAGGTCATGTGAAATTAATTCCCTCTCTGTTCTGAGATTTGAAATTTAGCCAGCATTTGCCATTGCAAACTCAGACAGCTTGTTTTAAAATATAATCCTCGTCCTTTCAAAATGGTCTTTTGAAACTGCTTTGTAATCTTCTAGGGGATTACTCAGTGTTTTTTTTTGTTGTTGTTGTTTTTTTCAACCCTGTCAAGAGAGAATGGATAAAACATTTTAATGTAGTGACATTGGTCTGCTTAATCCAGTGTTATGTGACATCGCCCTGCACTATGTATCTGTCCTGACCCTTCATGTAAAATAAACAAAAACACTTGTCACCCAACTCTAAAACAGCTGTTTTGGGTGTCTTCTGCACTACTGACATACAAGCTATTTAAATCTAATAATGTGAAAATCCCTAATAAATAAGTTCTGCAACTTAAGTTATTCTTCTCTCTTCTTAAAGACACATTAATTTTCAATTTAAATAAGCAAAAGCAACTCCTTATGCTCCAGTTGACATATTTGGTGTTCTGAAAAAAAAAAAATTAAGAATGCAAATGGAATACATTAGCTGCACATCACTGGATCCACCTTTGCGGCTCCAACCGTTACCTAAGGATTGCACAATAATTGTTGATGTTTGAAGTGTTGTGGGAAGAAGAGGTGACGCAACACAGGGGTAAGCCTTGCTCCAACTGTTTTTCAGCTTCTTGTTTGCATCTACCTCAAAGTGGGAACATCCTTTTCAAAAGTCTGTAAAAAGAATTTCCTAATCTCAGGATGAAACATCTTGTCTCAGCCCAGCTCTTTCAGTGAGCAGAAGAAAAATGAGAGGAAAAATAACTAAGATGTGAACCTTAACTTTGAGGCAGTTCTCTGGCCTCATGGCAGGCGGCGCTGATGATCCCAGACATGGTGACTCCACAACTGCAGAGTAAGAGACAGTAACAGCGAGCTAGCTGTCAAGTGCAGCAATATATTTATAATTGTCTCCTTGTACCACAGCAATAACTTATTAACAATCGCAAAATAAACATTAAGCATCACTGCTGTAATGTAAAATCAGAGACGTTGAAATGTACAGGAAGTGCTAACACATTTGTAAGCCACTGTATTCAAATGAATTGGACTGGAATGACCTGAATCTCCAGTGGATTCTACCTGATTGGACCAGTTCTTCTTGTTAACGCCTTACGTATTACTGTTTTTTGTTGGGAGCTAGTGCTCAACAAGCAATCTTAATTAAATTCAAATATGTATTTATTTTGCTAATAAGTATTGCTAAAATAAGAACATTGTTTAATACCTCCAAGGTGTGCATTTTACCTGATAAATTTGTAACTGGTTTAAATTGACAAAAGGTTTAGACATGCTTCACTTGGGGGAAAAAAAAAGAAACATTTTACAGACCTTTTTTCAGTTTGTCCTGTTTAGTTTAAATATAAATAAGCCCTTAGTATCTAAACCTAACATATGAACAAACGTTAACCCAATAATAAACTATATTTTCTCATAGTTTTTCATGTGGCATCCAACGGTTCTGGTACAAACTGACCCATTTCTGTCCTTTCCAACCAGCCGGCTGTCCTCTAGGTCTTCAGGAGAGATTTGTTAAAAATCAAAATGGATGGCTTTTATGCAGTTTTTCTGCTGACAATCACCTATTGTGACTGAGTGGACACATTTATGCGAAAGGCTGGGTAGAGGGTGGGGGACAGTTAAATCGCTCACACTGCACAAAGACAAATCTTTCTCTCTGTCTGACAGAGCTGTTTTTATCTGTCTGGGAGCGGGCTTCTTCCTGCTTCATTCCAAAAAAAATGCATCTTACCAATTTCTGTTTACACTCTGTGTGTATGATTGGGAGACTTGTGAAACTGTTTGCATTGCCATTCATGAACGCATCCTCCTTAGTAGAAAACCATGTATAGTTGTGAATGAGCAGTTTTGAATTTCAGGCATCTGTTTACTTGTATTCATGCCGTTTATGTCGATTAGTCTTTACTATGGCAGACAAAACAGTTTTGAGGATGTCAATTAATGTTTTTTCACCTACACAGACTCCTTAATTAGGCACAGTCCGCCTCTTTCATGTCGATTTGCTGTAAGAAGAATTAAAATCTTTATTTCACAAGTACAAGACACCAGAAATAACTCCTTGAAAATCACTAGGGATGCCACCTGGTTTTCTTCTTGTCAAGATAAAGCTGTAATTAAAATCTCATTTTTGGATTTCCGAGTGCCTTAATGAAGAAAGTCGAGACCTTGATATTTTCAATCTGCACTAAGAAATTCAAATATTGACTTTTCCATTTAGGGGTTTCACATTCATGTGGAAAATATTTTCAGCTGATTGATTTTCTTTTCTTATTGCAACAGTCATTGTCTACTGAATTCCCATCATTTTTGGGTTATTTTCGAGCAATATTACAACAAACATATAGTGTTTTGTGAAAACATTCACAAGACACTACCAACAAAACAGTTTTTAAACTATTTTATTACATTTTGTTGTGTTACAAAGAATGACTAAAATGTATTTTTGTGGAGGTGACTACATCTAAAAAATACACTTTTTAGATTATTTATGAAACATTCTAAAAAGCACATCTTTTAACACAATTATCAACTACTTTCTGCTGGTTTGTCATATCAAATTTTCATAAAACCTTTGAGGTGTGTGGTTGTAATGTGCAAAATTTGAAAACTGAATAGGCATGTTGTTGCTCTACTCGCTGACTGCATCAATTTTTTTCTCTTACCTGTCTTGACTTTACTTCCCAAAGCTAGACATTGTTTTATCTGTGAGATGCATTAATTCAGAACCATCTGGGCGTCAGCTGAGTGACGGGGGGGGGGATGAGTAAAGATCTGAGGTCTACTTTATCTCTCCACTGTCATTCCCCCTCTCCACATCTGGCCTTTCATACGTTCATCCTTTCTTCTCCTCTCCCTCTGTGTTTCCTCTCCCCTCCTGACTTGTCGGCTTTCGGTGTGATGTGGCGGGGTTAAAAGGTCAGCCTGCTCCATATTGTCTGCAGCCACAGTGAGACCAGCCATAGATCAGTATTTTCCAAGTGACTCGCAGCCCACCCATGGGTCTGAAACCGTGACAATGAGATGTCATATCGGGCTGAAAGATATGGTCAGTGTCCACAAACTAATGGACTCTCTGAGTGCATCACCTGTCTACAGAGATTTTAGCCAGTATGTCGAAATCATGTTGTCTCAGACCAGTTCCACTGGTCAGGCTATGCAATATTCTATCTTTATTCTCACAGCAATAATATGAAAGTGATAATAAAAGAAACCCGCTGGTTTTCATGTCAGAAAACTGACATGAATGGCACATTGGGTGAGTTCCTCCTCTAGTTATTATGCAGCGAAATACAACCACCCACCTTAAAACTTGATCTGACCAGCCTTCCTTAATGTAAACCCATTGGCACATATTCCCATTATGGTATGGTTGCTGTTAATGAAGATGAAGTGTCTTCTCACAGTAGTGCTAGACAAATCTGAATCATTTGTGGGGCAACTTTCTTAACAAATTGACATTGTAGCAAAACCAGCAATACAACTGACATGCAAATTTGCCAAAAAATTTCATTTAGGATGCAAATGACAGCAGTTTTATTTTATTTTCTTGCTACTTTTGTGGATTTAAACCTTGAGTTGAATATTTTCTACTTACTACTTCTGTGTTTGAAACCACCTTTACCATTCCCTGTGGCACTGAAACTGATGGTGCAGCACACTGACATCAAAAAACATGACTTATTCTGCAGAGAATCAAGTGAGGCAGAAATACTAAGGTGACAAAAACAATATTGATCAATCAATCAATCTATCTATCTATCTAGCAATCAATCTATCAATCAATCAATTTACTTATAAAGCACCCTTCATATTAAATGCAGTTCAAAGTGATTGATGATTAAATATGATTTTACATTTTCTTAGTTTTAGCAGATCCTAGTTTTATCCTTGTTTGTATTTTGATTATTTTCTTCAGCCCTTATATTCCATCCTCTGTAAATGGTTCCAGCTGTTCCTTGTCCCCTTGAATTACCCATTGTGTGTTCATATTTTCACTCTGGTCATTGCTTTCTGCTGGATTCTTGCATCAACCTCCATTCTGCCCTCTTGTGTTCTCTGGTGTCCCAAGTTTCCTGTAAGATTTTTCAGGACTTGTTGCACATTGGGTCTTCCCCAACACAGCCATATCATGACATTTAGTGTCTGTGGTTTATTAAACTTTGCCAACAGTCCAACAAATTAGGGAATTAATTAGTTTTTAAAATGCATAAATAAAACTGAATAACATTCTTGATTTTAAGATTAGATGTATGCAGATGACTGCTGAGCTGCTCTTTCCAATTTATGCAGCTTATAATTCAGATAAAATGGCCTACAGACATTCGTGGGATATTCTCTTCACAATGTTCTGACATATTTTTGTAATTTCATTGGGTCATCTCTCTGTGTGTGCCCACTTTAGCACTCGTAGGTCTGTGAGAAAATCCCCACACCTGCTTGTCATGGAGTCTGGATGATTCTCTTCGTTCTGCTCTCCGACCTGGACCTTGTCAAATTACAGTGCCTTAAAATGGCTTGTCGTCTGTATGTTCTCTTTTCACTTCCCTCAGGTATATTCGTTTTTCTTTTCTCTCAGAGAGACACTTTTGTTCTCAGTTTTTCTGTAATAGGCTGTAAGATGCAATATCAGAAAAAGAGTCCCACTTGATTTTCTCTCACTGTATGTAAGTCCAGTATTTGAGAGTGGCGAACAAAGTCTCACACAGTCCATCAAAAATGGAGTTTATCCGAATCAATATTTTAACTGTATTTGTTATCTTTATGATTAATACATTAATTACAACATAAGTCATTGGTCAAGAGGCAGGACTCACCCTGGACAGGTCGCCAGTCCATCAGAGACTCACGGGACACCATGCGCACACACACACACACACACACACCCACACCACAGGACAAATTAGACAGTCATGTCTTGTCTGCTACCTTAGTACAGACTAGACATACTGAACTCTATAGCATGTTGCAGCCTAAATAAGGAAATACTGTGAAAGACTGTATCAAAGGCAGCATGTCTTCCTCGAAGAATGTGGAGAATGCTTTTTATGATATGGGAGCTATGTGTTTGTTACATTTAGTATTTTATTCATTTGACTTGCATCATTTACCAAGCCTGTATAAAAACACAGGGGAAGGAAAACAAGACATGGACAGATGGCAGGCGTGGGAAGGTGTCTTTGCAGTGTGTGAATGTAAAATCTGTTGCATGCAAAGCACCTGTATTTGCAGTGCAAGTTTCTCTTTCTTTACAATAAATTCTCCCTTGATCAGTGATCACATAAGAAATTACAATCATCCTCAATGTCAACCTCTGTTGTTTTACTTCAATGCCTTCAACCAGGATTTTTGATCTTAGAACAAGAACTTGTTATGCTTGAGCAGAATGATTTTGAACCATGTACTTTATGTGAGTCGTTATACAAATATTTCTGTTTTACTGTTACTAACTTTACACAGGTGACCTTAATATGATAAAATAGAAACCAATGGGTTTTTTTTCTGCTTATATTGTCATATATTTAAATTTTCCTTAAACTTTTGTATAGAAAAATTAATCCATTGTTCTCCTAAGCTTTTTGTCATAAAATCATTGTCAATCACAGCTAAAAGAAATCTTCCTTCAAAGGAGGTTTTGAACAGTTTGCATTTGAATGATGTACGTTTCCGGCAAGGCATGAGTGAACTGACTGTGGCTGTGCTTCCATTTTCTCTCAGCTCTTATCGTCACATGAAGATTGGATATCATCAAAATCCATCGCCTTTGAGAAATTTCTTCCTGGCAGCTTTGCAATTCATTTCTTTTCATCTAGCCATCAAATAGGATGAACAGAAACAAAGTAAAAATAGAGAAAAGTAGCTAATTTATACCTCTATCTTGATTTTAGATGGCAGGAAGAAGAAGAAAGAATTCAATCGTTATTAGAAGATAACCTTTAAGACTGTAGCTGTTTGCTTGCAGAGTAATTGTTTCCTTGAAAATGTGTTTCTTTGATGCAGTTTCTCCATTCTGACTTTCACAGAATGTACACTTATCAGTGTTAGCTCTTCCTCTGAGCATCTGTTGAATTCATTGGTCCTCCTTTGTCACCAAAGTATAATATATTTATTGGCTGCTTGTAATTGTAATCACTACCACTGCACAATGAAATGTGACATGCTATACTGAAAACTTTTTTTATCTAAATGTATACCATTATGTTTTAGTAAAAAATTTAAAATGGAAAAACATTCTTACACAAATGGTGTAATTAATTTGTGATCCCTAAGAACAGCAGCCTGTTTTCCACAAACACACTTTATCTAAAATAAAATGAAATGAAACAAAATACATAAATTAGGATTTTGGATTCTTTTGTTTGTAATTCTTGTTCCAGCACTGTAACATACCTGATATGTTCTCCAGTGAAACAAAGCTGTCACCGATTTGTTTTGGACTTTTCTAAAATTTCTTTGGCATGAACATTTCTGCTAATCATATTAATATTTGCTTATTTTGATTTTAACCGATATTATTATTAATCTTACTTTAAACTTCTTTTGTATGATGCTGTTGTACATTAGATTCGATGTTATACTATCATATTTAAGAGAAGGTACAGCTCATTCAAAGGACTTTCTCTGAGGCAAAGCTAAACTCCAGATGCCTTGAGTAGTTTCATAGTCTACAAAGCATCAAAACAAATGGTGAATAAATAAAAAAGGCATTAGCATATTTATGCATGGTACAGTATGTAACTTTGTCTACAATCCCTTATTCCACCTCAGACAAGCTCAGACATGAAACTCAGTCCAAACATGGGCAAAAATAGATTGAATTTGAATGTCACATTAAGCCTAATTCCTGGGCTGGTGTTCAGGTTGTTTAGGGAAGGGATTGCATCTGGTCCAGGGCATGATGCCTGGATCAGTGCACTGGCTAAGTGCTAAATCCAGCAGCTCATCTCTATCAGCATGGACGAGATGAGAGCAGGTTTTTTGGCAGTCGCTCTGGAGAAAGACTGAGGGTAAAGTGTGAATGAAATGTTTCCACCAAAACATGAACTATTAATGAACAACACATAATACGAGCTCTGGTACATTTGAGCCCAGGTTGTGTTTGAACAAAGAGGGAATGTCTGCAGAGGAGTAGCAGAGTGTGAAGCTGCAGCAGTGAATTTAAACACCAGCTTGATCTCTGACTTCAATCCACACTTGGCTATTTCTTTTCCCTGCGTCTGGGAGCCGTGAGCAGCAGTGAGACCAATCCGCTAAATGCTGCTCAGATTTTAAATTGACATACCGGCTTGTCTGGAGTTTCTTGTACCTGCCTTTCTTGATTTTCCCATTACTTCATTTTGTTCTCATTTTCAGCTTTTGTGTCATTTTTTCCCCCAACTGCTTCCAGCTGATTGCCACCTTCTCCTTGATCTCTCATCACTTTCTCCTCCCCTGAAATGTTTTTAATTAGCAAATGCGCCCAGGTTGCCATTAGCAACTTGATGCTTGTGATCCTGTGATCATGTATCTGAGAAATCCTGCTCACAAACATGTTGGAAGAATGATAGCGAAGAGGGTTTTATGCTTCAGCAAAAAGGAAATGACCAAAGCCAGACATGGAGCAATGTGGATCTGGAACTATTTGGGCCACATATCTGTTAAAGCTGATATCTGGCTCAGTTCATGCAAGTAGAAGCCAAAACTAAGTGCGACAGCAACAGATTATCTGCCACATTAACGTTCACATGGAACACGAGATGATCAAAATATTACCAGGGGATTCTGGGTAATTTCTGTTGTTTGTTGATGTTGTTGGTTTTTAGTTCCAGTCGTGCAGATACATTGGTGGAGAAACCAAGATGGAAAATATTCAGCAAAATTATTCAGCCAAAATCTTGGCTAACAGTTGGAAGTCATATGTTTTACTTTTTGTGTCATTATTGTTATTACAGTGCCCTGCAAAACTTTTAACACCCTGTGGATTTTTCTTCATTTTGTGACATAGCAAAAATAATCCTGCTGCTTTTACACATTAAATCTTTCTTCTTTTCATTTCATTTCTATTAGGTGACTTCTGAACAAAAAAAATAATATATATATATATATA